>MU225010.1:582341-594858 GCA_018584345.1 Thuja plicata | reverse complement strand
ATGGGAGATCCAAGTTGATCAACCCCAAGGAAGGGCTAATGCACAAATGAATCAACTATTTGGAAAGGAGAATAACAAGAGGGGAATCTTAAATTTTGTTAATTATATGTATAGATATGATATATGACAGCAATTGAAGAAATAGGTGAAATGCACTAACCTTGAAATATTATAGATCAAAGAATGCTATTTTTTGAGGTCTGTAGACTGTTTCTGGAAAAACTAACAGTTGATCCCGAACCAGAACGCAGAGATGAACAAAACCCAGAAATATTTTTCTATTGTGACGTCATCTTATGAAAAAGGTTGACCTTGACCCACAAATGTCAACCCTGACCCAATAATTTTGACCCTGACCTGCACAGGTCCGACAGAGAATCTATTCGCGCCATCTGAAAGAAAGCCGAAGAGGGTATCCAGATCTGGTCTCAAATCTACTATTCTGAACCTGTACCTACAAGAAAAAGAGGATTTTTTGTTGTGGAGAAGGGGTTTGCCTTAGTCAAACCTTGGTTTTGGAATTAACCTCAAATAAATGTAATTGAAAATTGCAGAAATGGACAAAGTAAATGCTTAAATTCACCTTGCTTGTAAAAGTCCTTGTGGCAGATTCGAATCCGTGAATCCACAAGTATGCTTTAAAATGTGGAATGTAGAAAGGTAGGATGTCTTCAACATATTTCTTGTAGATCTCCAACACCAAGTTTTGAATGGGTTCTTGAATTTGGAATAGGCTTGGAAGAAGGTGAATGAAGAGATCACCAAAAGGGCACTATGTAGCTTGAATCCTTCAATGGCCTCCAATGGATCTCCTTCATGAAAATGGATGCTTGAGTGGATGGATGAATCCTTGCCTCAAATATTTCTTGATTGCTTACTTGAATCTTCACTTGATGATGTTCTTCAATTGCTCAAGGATGCATAGGCTTTCATAGAGGACTTAGTTCGCTTGATCATGGTTAGAGAAAATGAGAGGAGAAGGCTTCCTTTTATATGAAACTAGGGCACAGTCTTCTAAGGAGGCCAACATAGGAGAATTAAATTTCCATTAAAGCCTTTACCCCTAAGAGAGGACCTATATTAAATATAATTTAGGAATTGACACTTCAAAACCTGAAACAGTCGACCCAGAAGAGGGAAAATACTTTTTGCAAAGGTTGACATCCAAAACTGTGAGACCTCGGGATTTGAACCCTAGGTCAAGGTTGAGGTCAACCTTGACCTAGGTTAGGGTCGAGGTTGACCCTGACCTAGGTTAGGGTCAAGGTCAACATAGACCTAAAAGGTCCTCCCTGACCCTGAAGCCCAGAATCACCAGTCAGCAGTTCAGAATGTAGAAATCAGGCTAAACAAGAGTGGAAAGAAGGATAGAACAAGAGGGAAGCCATGTAAAGATTAGGAACCCATTCAAGGCACTTTTAATGACCCCAAACCACTCACTCAGAAGGTTAAACAAGTCTAAAATGGAAGTGATTCCATTTTCTGACTATACAGATTGTCATCCAAAGATCAATAAAAGATCTTAAAGATATTAATTCTGAACTTGGTTGTCGTCCAAAGATTGATAATACTGATTCTGAACTTGGTTGTCATCCAAAAGTCAGTAAGAAGCTGCCAGGAGCTTAGTAAGAATCTTTTGAAATGAGGAAACACAAGATATCTAGCTTATGAGAACCAAAGCTTTCTATCCAATAGTTCTGACTTAGTCAAGGAAACTGTCATGCCTCTAGTTTGTTTGATAACAAAGTCATTTTTGAATGCTGTTTCAAGCAAAAATTTGATTGATAATAGTGTGATCATGCCCCCTCAGGAATGAAGTCAAAGGAAAAATAAATGAAATCCCTCTATTGAAATAACGTATCACTTGCATGGAATGGGTAGAATAAGTAAGAATGGATTAGAAGAAGTGAAGAAATGGGGGTGTGCTTAAGAGTAAACACATGAGTACCAAGTTAATCACATTGAAAATATGAGTTCAATTTTGTTCCCGATAGATAAAAGATTTTTGGAAGCATGGTTATTAGTAATAAACTTGGATTTTAGATGAATTAAAAATAGAAAGGAGTTTGAGCTCAAATCCTTATGTTGTTCTTTCAAAAATGCATCATGCAATCTCTAAATGCAGACTCTTAGGACTTTGTCACTGATTTGCAGATATTGTAGCATTTTATCATCATTGGGCACTTTTTAGAATGGATACCACCTGATAGTACAACAATCACTAATACCCACTGATATTATGAAAGTATGAATACTATGTTTTATTCAAATGTCAGAAATAGACTTACGTATCAAGGCATAGAAGCCAAGATAACAAAATAGTCACCTTCTTTTTATTATATCAGATTTTGTTTAAGGCAAGATATTGAACCCGCACTGACCTTGAAAATTCATATCCTTGGGTACATTATGCTTCGTATACCTTAGTGAGAATCTGAGTTAGAAAATAGATAAGGAAATTGTTCCAACCTCACCGTAGTTTACACATAACAAAGATCGAGATACATGCGGCTATCCACTCATAGTGTCAGCTCTTACCATAAACATCCAAGTTAGGAGAAATTTATAGGATAATTTGGAACAATCACCATACGTAGAAAACCAAGAAAATGTTATGCCTCTTGTCCTTGCAACTCTTTGTCTTTGCGCGGAGGTCATGGAGTAACTCGGAAGACATAACAACCATCAATTATGAATCAATCAAATAAAATTCATAACTGCTTAGATGCCCCCAGTGGAAACATCATGGGTACATAAAAGAGTCATAATCAAGCCAAGATCAAACTATGTTTAGGTAGTATTGAGAAATACTATTGATTCATTTTTGAAGCATAGTATAGATTCATCAATCATCCATGTCTGTGTTCATCATTGTTCCTATTCGCAATCCAAAGTAGGTTTTAGGAACACCATTAGTGCCATGTTTGTGTCATCCTTGTTTCGTGAACGTGATCATGGTAGTGAAAGTATCTGAGAGTATCATATCTCAAGACAAACCATCTATAAAAAACTAGCAAACACAACCTATTTAGACTAGGAAAGATGCTCCTAGTGCAAAAGTGACTTGATCCTAAGACATAAAAGATAGACAAATCCCAAGCAAGGATAAGATAGTCATAAGGAAACAAGGTCAACATTTTAGCACATGCAGAATTGTGAAGGCTTAGTATCAGTGATGCTTTGATAGATGGAGTGCAGAACACAAGTGATGCCTGATTGCTAGGTTTTCACCACTTGGAAAGATCTTTTCTTTCTTTTTGCTACCAAGATGCCTATTTTACCAGGTTTGTCGTCAAGGCACTTTTCTCTTTTTCAATTTTTTTTTTTGCTCTTTTTTTGCTTTTTTGAATATTTTTGTAGTATCAAGGTGCCTGTTTGCCAGGTTTTCACCAAGGATACCTTTCTTCAGGACTTTTTCCATTGTTTTTGGATTTCTTCAGGATCAAATTTTTGAATGTTTTTGTTATTTTCTGAAAACTATTTAACTGTACAGGCTCTGCTAGCTGAACATTAAGCGTAGAACCACTTCAAATGTAAAGTATTGATAGGATCAGGAAGAACATCTCCCTCAGGTGTAGCCAGTTGATAAGCTCCAGTCCCAAAAGTAGTAGTGATAACATAAGGTCCCAACCAATTAGGTTCAAATTTTCCTTTCTGTTCTCTGTTAGGCTGGTTCTTAGAATTCTCTTTTAAGATGAGATCTCCCACTTCAAATTTTTGTGGCTTGACCTTCTTATTGTACCCCTTGGACATACGTGATTGGTACACCTTTAGATGATCAAATGCCTGTTGTCAACACTCATCTAGTAGGTCTAAAGAATTCACCCGATCTATGCGGTACTGCTCATCAATAACAAGACCTTGTAAAGATATCTGCAAAGATGGGATCTCAACCTCAATAGGTAGTACTACCTCAGCACCATAGACCAGGAAAAATGACATGGCTCCAGTTGGTGTTCTGATGCTTGTTCTATAGGCCCATAGTGTCGTATTCAGTTGTAGATGCCAGTCTCTGCCAGAATTACTTACAGTTTAGTGTAGGATTTTGAGAATATTCTTATTAGATGCCTCAACCTATCCATTACCTTGAGGATAATAGATTGAGGAGAAATGTTGAGTAATGTGGAACTGTTCACAAAGGTCATCAATGTCTTGATTTTTAAATTGGCCCCCATTGTCTGTTATAATTGAAGAGGGTATGCCATATCTACAGATAATGTAGTTCAGAATGAACATAGCCACCTATTTTCCAGTGGCTTTGATTAGCGGCATGACCTCGACCCACTTTGTAAAATACTCAGTGGCCGTAATGATAAATTTGTGTACATTTAGGATATATTTGTCCAACCAAGTCAAAGGACCATTGCTGAAATGGCCAATGTGTAATGAAAGGTATAAGTTCTTGGGTAGGAGCATGGATAAGATTTCCATGTGTCTGACATTTAAGACATGTCTTTGAAGACTGAATAGCATCTTTTTCCATGGTAGGCCAGTAATAGCCCACTCTGAGCAGTTTCTTAGCTAATGAAAATCCGTTTGAGTGTGATCCACATACACCTTCGTGGACGTCCTTTAATGCATAGTCTGACTCTTAGAGTTCTAAACATCTAAGAAGCGTACCATCGAGACCGTGTCGATATAAGTTATTATTTATGAGGACATAATGCGATGTTGTCCTAATTAGGGCTCTCTTCTCATTTTTGAAAAATCGTTAGGAATAGTTTGGTCAGTGAGATAGGCAATGATATTGGCATACCAAGATTGGTCTAGGGTGTTCAAAGCATAGATTACTTGGTATTCAGGGGTATCAAAGGCGGGATAGGATAGTTCTTCCACCAAGAAGTCATAGTGGAATTGATGTTCCTCTAGTTGTAACATGGATGCCAAGTAGCCATAGCATCTACAACTTTGTTCTCTGTTCTGGGTATCTGCTGGAATGTGATGAAGACAAAGTAATTCTTGAGGTCATCAACCGGTTGCTTGTAGGGTGTCAACTTTTCATCTTTCATCTGGTAATTGCCATTAACTTGATTGATAATGAGCTGGGAGTCACCACACACATGTAACTCTACAATCTTCCATTCCATAGCTAGCTTAAGACCGTTTACCAATGCTTCATATTTTGAAATATTGTTGGTGCATGGAAACATCAATTTGTAAGATTTGGGAATCTTGTAACCTTGAGGAGTTATGAATAAGAACCCTGATTTAGAGCCTTGTTGAGTGAATGAAACATCAAAGTACATCTTCCATGGATATTTAGTTAGATGCATGATTGTTTCATCAGGGAATTCAATCGTTAAAGGTTCATCATCCTGGAGTGGTGAATCAGCCAATTGATCTGCAAGGACCTATCCTTTAATAGATCTCCTTTCTACATATTCAATGTCAAACTCACTTAGAATCATGACCCATTTTTCCAAATGTCTTGTTAATGTTGTTCTCTTAGGAGATATTTTAAAGGATCTATCTTAGAAATGAGCTTTACTGTATGTGACAACATGTAGTGTCTCAATTTTTGTGATGCAAAGACAACCACTAAGCATGCTTTTTCAATAATGATGTAATTGAGCTCATAGGTGACTAGTGTTCTACTAATGTAGTAGATAGCTCTTTCTTTCTTTGTTTCATCCTCTTGTGCTAGCAATATGCTTAGGGATGTAGTTGTAGCTGAAATGTATAGGAGTAAGGGATTTCCATGGATAGGCGCCATAAGAATAGGAGTTTCTAGGTACCCTTTTAATTCTATGAAGTTGGCTTCACAGTGTTCATCCCACTTGAAAGTGACCCCTTTATGTAGTAATTTGGTAAAGGGTTGTGCTCTGTCAACAAGTTGTGACATGAATCTCCTAATTGATTGAAGTCTCCCTTGCAATGTTCGCATTTGACTGATGTTGCATGGAGTCATCTCTAGAATAGCTTTAACTTTGGCAGGATCTACTTCAATTCCTTTTGCTGAAACTATAAACCCTAAGAGCTTCCCTGATTGGACTCCAAAGGCACACTTCTTTGGATTGAGCCGGAGTTGAAATTGCTCCATTCGATCTAATATTTTCCTTAAATCATCAATATGAATGCTCCTTTCTTTGGATTAGGATAAGGTGTCATCCACATAATCCTCCATGTTCTTATGCATCATATCATGGAATATAGTGGTCATTGCTCTTTGATATGTAGCACCAACATTCTTTAACCCAAATGGCATGGCGTTCCAGCAAAATGTGCCCCATGCACATGTAAATGCAGTCTTATCTTGATTCTTGGGGGCAATTTTTATTTGATTATAGCCCGATAATCCATCCATTAATGAATACGTCTGGTAGCCTACTGTGAGGTCCATGATCATATCTATATTAGGTAGTGGGAAGTCATCCTTTGGACATGCTTTGTTTAAGTCTTTGAATTCTGTACAGATCCTGATAGATTTATTAGATTTAGACACGGGTACCACATTCGAGATCCATGAGGCATAGGCAATGACTCTGATAAATCCAACTTTCAAAAATTTTTCTAGCTCTACTTTTACTAATAATGTAACATGAGGATGCATCTTTCTAAGTTTTTGTTTTATGGGCTTGATCTCAAGAGCTATAGATAAGTGGTGCATGATTAGATTAGGATCTAGCCTAGGCATATTGGTATAAGACCATGCAAAGTTGATTTTCTTTTCCCTCAGGAATTCTGTAAACTGTGCCTTCTCTTCTTCTGATAAAGATTGTGCAAGGTGAACTATTTGAGGAACTTCAATGGTTCCCAAATTAACTGATTGTGTTGGTTCAATCAGAACTGAAGACCTTTCCTGAAAGTGTTCAGGAAGGATATCAAGAAATCCATCCTTTGGCACCTCTGATAGGTTTTCACCATTGGATACATCTTTTGTTTTTACTATTTTGGGATCTGATACTACCACAAAGTAGTTTCCACCATCAATCCTCTTTTTCTCTTTTTTTTTTTCAATTTTTGACTGAGAAACTTGATATCCTCCTGTGACATGTTCTCGCTTCTTGCATTGGTGGAAGAAGGGTAAGGTTCACAAGTATTGAGATAGCAAGCTAGGGTATAGTCATTGGAAAAGTTGAGGATATGCATAGGATCTATTTCAGTCCAATAAATTAGGTCTGGAAGTATTAAATACAAGGAATTAGACTCTAGGAAGGAAAACATCCCGCTAGCATCAAGACCATTAACTGACATGACATGTTATGTTAAGTCAATTTCCTCGATGTTTGGATCAATAAGAGTTAGATCGTCATAAAAAGGGTCATTGTTAGTCATATGTAGATCAAACTCTAGTGACTTGTCAGTAGAAATCTCATCATCATCTCTCCGTAAAAGGAGGCTTCTTTCTTGTAGCCTCTGGAATTCTTCTAGACTTATGAGAACACCAGTCTCTTCATCAATGATTGGGGGAAGGAAATCTTCCTCTGCTTCAGGATTATCAGTATCATTGGGAGTAGTGTTAGAATGTTCACGAGGTGCTGAGGGAGCTGAAAAAATGTGAATTGTATCTATTCCTATATCTTTAGTGGCGATAGATAGCTCATCCCATTCATAATCATGAGAGTCAGTGACCTCATCATCATATTTGTTTAAGTATTCAACAATGGTTATTTGATGTACCTGGTTAGCTACCTGTGGATCAAAGTGTGGTAGATCAAGGACATGTGAAATCATGACCAATTGCCCCCAGTTAGGATGTAAATCCTGTTGTCAGGGTGTGCTTTCTGTAGCTGTTGCTATCAAGGGTATCTCTGAATCATCTATTGTTGAGTCTCCTACCTCTTGAATGGGAGGTTGTGCTAACAAAGGAGTATGAATATCTTGTGGTACCTCAAAGCTGGGTACACAGTGCTCTCCTTGATAGTTGGGATTCTCTGTGCCAACATGTAGTAACCTTTTATAGGACCACTGCTCTAGTTCATCTGTTTCATCACTTCCTTTGTCTGAGGTTGGATTGTCTTTTGAATCAGGTTTATCAGTTTTAGTATTAAAACCCAGTCCTATTTTGTCTCTAGTATTCTAGAATTCCATGGGTATAGGCTCAATAAGCCCTCTTCTTGTGTCATTTAGAGGTCCCTTTCCTTTGTATCCCATCTGTTTAAGGAAATCATATCCATTTCCATACTATTCTGGGGATATTTCTACATGTTTGACCTCAGCTTCCACAGGTTTTCCTTTATAAAGCCACTCCAAGACTGCCTATTCTTCGATGTTATCTAAAGAATATGTGGATGCCTTTATCATGCTAGTTGCTTTGTGTACTTCTAGCTCCTTGTATGTAGTAGGAGTGAATGTTGAGGAAGGTTTTCTGTAGGATCTTGGTGATACTAGAAGTTCTATCAGTGACAGAGTCAGGTCCAACTTGTACTCTCCCATACTTGTTTCTTCAAGTTTTAGGGACATTTGAGTGAAATGAAACACCTTTGATTGTGACCACATTAATTGATTCGGTTTTAATGTCTAGCATATTAATCACATTATCATTGTTGGAATAGGTGTAGTTGACTTTGTTACCTTTCCCTTTAGATGTTTCTCCTTTGTCATAGTTTGGGAATGGTTTATTGAACGTAGTATGATCTTCATTGGTAGTGTAACCATCTACTTTGATCTTTCCTCCTTCAATGAGGTCTTGAATGACATGCTTAAGCTTAAGGAAATTATTATTCTTGTGTCCTTTGTTATTGTGAAAGACACAGTAGGAGTTATCATCCCACCATCTGGGTTTGACCATTGGTTCCCACGGTTTGGAGTCTAGGATAGTGAGAACTTTTTTATCTAGAAGTGTTTTGAGAATAGTCTCAAGAGGTTCTCCCAAAGGAGTGAATGTTCTATGAGGTTTGGAAGTCCATGATTGTCCCTTGTCATTATGATTGTTTGCTTTGGGTATGGGAGTTGTGACCTTGGCATCCTTTCTTGCTTGCATATTGTTGGTTAGATTGAATACTTCAGGTTTAGGGCCAATATTGGATGTATCTACTACACCATCATTGACAAATTTTTTGTTTTGCTTCCACTATTTAGGATTGGAGTTGGAGTTGTTTGATTTTTTTTCACCTTGAAGAGTGATCTCCCCTCTTTTGACCATGACTTCCTCAATACAGAGGGCATTTTTAATCATTCTGTCGAAGCTTGGTGAGTCTTGCATTTGCAATGCATAGTTCAATTCTGGTACCAAGTTATTAATGAATATTTCCATCTTCTTAGATTCGGGAATGACTCTTGAATATCATGCAAAGATCTTCCTCCATATTTGTAGGAAGTGTGTAAATGATTCACCAGTCTTCTATTTAGTATTACACAGATCCGTCATGGTTACATCATGCTGTATGTTATAGGAGTAATGCTGGATAAAGCATTGAATTAGCTCCTCAAAAGTTTTGACTTTAGGGTTCAGTTTTGAGAACCAATCCATGGCATTACCTCCTAGACTTCCTGAAAATAGTCACATGAGGTATGTAGGTTAGTGCATGTATTCTATGCTCAAAGCACAAAATTCCCTTACATGATCGTGTGGGTCAGTTTCTCCTATGTACTTGTCATACTTTGGTCTTGCCACGTTGGGAGGAAAAAAAACCATAGTAATACTTTTATAAAAAGGGAATGGACAAATGGAGTCCAAAGAGTATGGTGATTTCAGTTTAGCTTTCTCTTGTTTGAGGTTTGTAAGCTCTGTTTGCATCAATGTTAGTTGTTTGGAAAGAGTAGATATAGGAGCTGGTACTTCCTTTTCTTTGAGTTATTCCACATCGTAATCCTTAGGTAATTTGACACCCGTGGATGCTAGATGGAGGAAGTATTTCTCTTTATCGTCATCAATTATCCTTTCCAATATCTTATGGAACCTGTTACTGTATTTCAGTTTATCATACTCATCTTTAGGGATCTCCCCCTCACTGTCCAATCCAAATGGATCACGTTCAAAGGTGGTTTCTTCATTCTCATCCAGATCTTCGTGCTTTTGGATTTTTCTATTGTCATATTCTTCAAAAGTGACACTCCATTCGTGAGTGTTTCTATCCATTTGTGGAGAGTCTAGACCGAGTAGGGAACTGTGAGATGTTTCTCCTGGAAAGTGTGTTGATTTAGGAGGAACTTCCAAGCCTTTAGACATGTACTTGTTGCATCTTGTGTTAACCATGTGGTTATGTCTCAACTTTCATCAATGTTTCCCAATAGTGTTAGGTAGAGTCTCAAATCGTTCAAGTGAGTGTGTCTATGTAGAAGTGTCATTCGAGTTTTGGTGGAAGTAAATGATTCTAGCATAAGAGGGTTAGAATGCCCTGATAGTGAGTTGGGAATCAAGTTGTTGTAAAAATCGGGTAGACCACACATATTGAGACAGATTGTAAGAGTCTGACAGGACATGCAAGGTAGACGTCTAAAAAAGTTTTTGATATAGCCACAGTGAGACCAAAAGAAGCAATAAGAACAAACTAAAGAGTCAAAAGGGGATCTGAAATAAACTATCTTCCTTGGAGAGGCAATGATGCAAGTTCCCACTATTCAAATGTTGTCAGTTTTGTCTTGGAAGTGTGTGAAGTTTGAAGATCGCGTCTTGATATTTTCCAATGATTGAAAAACACATGTAGACCAAGGTTTGAATTTTGTTGCTTATTTGAAGAGTTTATCATTTTAATGATTTTCAGTCACATCAAGCATTGTTGCATTGTTAGGAGGGTGAAATAGACACACATCTTATCCCTATTTTCTAGGTGGAGGATGAAAATCCTTGCTCGTTGACTTAGGTACACACTTAAATGCTAATCAGAATACAACCATCACCAAGCACACAATGGCTCCAGTCATGATGTTGTATTAGCCGACTCCAAACGCAAGTGAGGGCATGATATGACAAGTGTCTTGGGGCAATTACTTTTTGCCTTGCACAAAGATTATCACCCTTTCAGGGATGAATCAAGAATTCTTTCAGTTGAAATGTTGTCTATTATTGGGCAATCCGTTTGAAACCGTCCCCCATAGAATTCCATAAGGCAAAATTGAGGTGTATAGCCCTATGAGTACCTAAATATGTGTAGTCTCATAAGGAAGATTCAAGCAGCTCCACTCTACACATACCCAAGCATGTTCAAGGAATGATGTCAAAATTCCATGAACAAAATCGGCTCCGTCTTCTGAGGCTTTAGCCTATGAGGAAGCAATTATTTATAGTGAGTTGGAAGGGTTGGCATAAAACCTGTCCTCACTTGGGTTGTTCCTAGGAGATTTTTTCCTCAAATGACAGGCCCTCTACTATTAAATAAACGTACAAAGGATTGGCAAGATTAGGATGTCTAGATTTCTGATTCTTCAAAAGAAGAAGAGCATACTCTCCTAATCCATACCATTTTCTCCCAAAACACGCAAATTAATGTTTATTCCTTCAAGCTAAGTTGAGCTTGATTTAGGTTGTTCCTATTTAAGAAAAACATGATGCTTGAAGGTAAATTTTTCCTTGTTCAATTGACCATAGTTTTTAGTGCTTTGCTTGTCCAATTACTAATCCAAATTGAATTAAACGATGGAACTTGTTCATTTATCCCACAAATTTAGTGCTTTGATTGTTCAATTTCTGATTCCAAATGAATTAAATGATTGAACTTGTTCTTTGAACCACAAGATTTAGTGATTTGTGTTGTTCATTTATTGATCCCAAATTTAGATAATGAGGTTTTCTTTGTTCAATTACTCCAAATTCTTTTCAAATCATAAATTGACTTGTGAGTTTATGATTTTCCTTAAAAAGGAAAAGAGCATATTCCTCTGGTCAATTTATTATAAGATTGGAAAATGTTTTTAGTTTCGAAAGCATAAGAAAAGAATATAAGTCAAGATAAGGGGTCAACAATTTGTAAAACCATAAATAGTATCTTCTTTTCATTCTCTTAGTTCTGATAGCAATCTGCAAACACAAGTTAGGCTAAAAATAGGATCACAATCATGGAAACAATCAAGTTAGCTAGTTAGAAATCAAATTTGCAAATGTTAGAACCTTGTATTTCTGCCCCTGGATGACAGACGATATTTTAGAGACCAAAAATGATAAACCCTGAAAATGATAAAAGATTAACCCCAAATGATAAAACATACCCAGGATGATATTCCTTTTACACGAAACGATAATACATACCAAAAATGCAAAAATAATTACCAGAAATGATTTTTAGGCCAAATTTTACCTTCCAGAAGTGCAACGATAGATGATAATAAAACTCCTGGAAATGAAAAAAGATTTATCAAAAATGATAAGTTGCTCCCAGAAACAATAAAAGAATGACTGGAAACGATAAGTTGCTCTCGGAAACGCTAAACTGCTTGCAAATTTTGAAAATGTTAAGGGCAGAGAGCAAAATTAGGTGAAATTTTGAGCAATCTTGCCCCACAGTGGGTGCCAGAGATGTGTGTGTGATTTTTGTACCTGTTAAGAGACACAACACTTCAATAAATCATTGCATTAGTGAAAACAAGGGGTTAGCAAACATAACAATCACCAAAATCGATCTATTGCTTCCTATCTAGG
>MU225010.1:564150-581865 GCA_018584345.1 Thuja plicata | reverse complement strand
TCACACCTTAATGGAATGTGACAAGCTTAAGGGTAGCTTAGGATTAGGTTTAAGGCTTAAGGGATGTGATTAAGGAGATAGAGATGGGAGGAGAGAGAATGAGTGGAGGGGGGATTAGCTAATTAGAGTTAATTAGCTAATTAAGAAGAATTAGCATGTGAGAAGGGGTTGGGATGAGTTTGAACTCATGGTTGGGTAGTTGAGATTGGTTAGGTTTGAGGGAATATTAATGAAATTAATTGTTATAATAACATATTCACTTAGTAATAGGAATTTTAATTAATCATTTAAGCCTTTGATTTGATTTGTAATAATTAATTAGGACTATAGCCAAATTGAATCAATTAGGCTAGGGGATTGATTTTGCTAGTAATGAGGTATACATAGGATTTCATTTAATTCCCTTTAAATTAATTACCTTAGCCAGGTATGATTTGATTGAATTGAATTGATTGGATTGGCTAAAGTGGTTAATGTAAATTAGTGATTAGATCACTTAGGAGATTAAATCTGATTCGAATGAATTATGCCAAGCAGTAACAAGGTCATTTGGACATAATTGGGGGTATGATCACACTTAGGGAAAATAGGGTCTATGGTTAGAGCAGACCAAATCCAGGTGGTTACAATATGATGTGACCAACCACTATCTATGACCCATTTAGATTTCTTTTCAACTCGAGATACTAATGCTTTTTCTTCATGCATAGGTTCATCATCCTTAATAGAAATAAATCCAAATTTCATCATATCACCATTCTCATCATCAGATATACCTTCACTAGCATAACAAAATTCCTTATCCTTTGAGAACTTAGACTTGAAAAACTTAGGTTTGTGCTTTGGAATTCTTGTAGGACATCTAGATGCAAAATGACCGATCTTATTACATGAAAAAAATTTCGAAGGTAATTTTCCCTCAAACTTTCCCTTACCTCTCTTTTCTCTTTTGGAAATCAGTGCAACAATTTCATCTTGCTTTCTTTCTTCTTCCTGTATCTATTCCCATTCATCAACATAGGCTCCAAGTTCTTCTTTTAGATCATTACTACTTGTTCTTGCATTTCGAGGTAAGATTATTTTGCTTTTGTGCATGGTTGCTTTGAATGTTGACTCAACCTTAGGTATAGTGTCTCCCAATTCTGTGGCTTTAAATGTAGTTAGCTTTCCAATCAACATCTCTCTGGTGAATTTTGGTGTCAAAGGTATGATCTCCTCTATAGCCTGAACCTTGGTTCTATATGCAAGTGTCAAAGATTTGAGTATCTTTGCAATAACTTCTTCCTCACTGTAAGTTCCTCCAGAGTTCCTAATACCAGTAACTACCTCAGTAATTCTCTGTGCATATGATCAAATGTTCTCATCTTCTCTCATCTTCAGTGATTCCATCTTTTTCTTCCAGTTCTGTAACTTTTATTTCTTTGTAAATTTGTCTCCAACATATAGTGCTTCCAATCTTGACCAAATTTCATGTGCAGAATCCAAGTCCTTTACTTCAGTAAATTCTCCTTCTGACAATGCGCTGATTAAGGATTCCCTTGCAACCATATTGCATGAGAATAAATTATTTTGATCTTCACTAGCTTTCTCTAATTCATCCTCATTCATTATCTTTTCCTTCTTCTTTGTTATCATCCAGTAGTCAATTCCTAGACATAGCAAATGTGTTCTCATCTTGTTCTGCCAACTGTCAAAGTTTTCAGAGTCAAACTTTGGACTATCCTTCCTGTAGTTAGTCATCTTCAAGATCACCTCAAGCTATTAAAATTTCTCTCTAAGGACCAATGGCTCTGATACCAATTGTTAGGAATAACAGTCCACAAGACAATTGAGAGGGGGGGGGGTGAATCAGTTGTAATCTAGATTATTAAACTTTATACTTTATAAACCAAATTTGCAAATGTAAATGATAACACAGTAATAGACAACACCATAACACAATATTTTTTGTCGAGGAAACCCTCTTAAAGGTAAAACCCTGGTGGGAATTAGCACCCATAAATAATGCACTGAGAGTATAATATCCTTGTTAAAAGATATTAGCCCTGTTAGGAGCTTGTTACAACATTTCAGTATACAGTCCCTATTAGGAGATAGACACTGTTAGGAGTCAAAGAAAATAGAAGGCTCACTGCCCAAAGAAGGTTAAAGCCACCCTCAAGGATTTACAATCTGAATCAAGTGTATAAGGAAAATACACATTCCAGCGAACTCTCTGATAGCAATTGTCTTTGCTTGGTTAGTTCCAATGATCTATCAACTCTGCTTTGTATCCAATAGTCAACAAGCTCCACAGCTTCCACACTTATCTTTCTTTTCTCTGTCACACTTCTCAAGAATTTATCTTTCATATATACCCTCTTACAATAATTCATTAGGTCAGCCAGTTAAGCTTTTATAATACATAATTAACTAGGTCAGCCATTTAAGGCTTTCCATCATACAAATAATTACATAGCCCCTTGCTAAGATACACACGATATCTATAACAAGTATACAACATTTACAATTCATTACATATACTTTCAGATCCGCAATTCATGCTCACAATTAATTTCACACGCTACATGTCTGAAGTCAGCTAGGAAATAGGTCTTCTCCAAAATACATGCCACAACTAACATCATCAGTAACCAATCAAAAATCAAACTCAACCCATTACTCTATCATATGTCAACTATCCATCAGTAAGCTCACAAGTTTTGAAATATCTTTGCCAGAAAGATATACCCAAAACACAAAGACCTACTCTATCCAGAATCACAGTTACAGTCTAGAAAAATAGTCTTCACTAAATCAACTATAACATCCACAATAGGTAATATAAAGTCAAGCGACCTTAGGGATAAGGTCATCACACATCCTTTTGCACAATTCCAACTTTGATCATTCTGAATCATCCGTACAGTGTCTGTACACTTCATTGAGTTACGTAGCCAGCCTGTCTTATTCATAAAAATATGTGTTAACATCAGTGAAAAAACATGAATATCAACAACATGATCAGTAACCAAAACTGATATCATCCAATAAGTGAAACAAGGATTCTCATCCTTCTTCTTTTTAGAGTTCTAGACTCAGGAAGGCTAAGCTAATGATTATCTCTTCAAGGAATCAATAAAATGATCTGTATCCTTCAATACAGTTGGTAAACATGAATAATCTTAATAATATTAAATTAAAAGATATTTAGATTTAAGTTTGATGATGATAACTACTTATCGAAACCCAGACCGACGCCTAATCTCGGGCAAAGAGTCAAATGAGATATACATTCACAGAAATTAATTAATTAGAACATATATGAAACTCAGATGGAGTGCCTTACAAACCACCTTCTCATTCCCACACCCATGTATCAGATTCCTACACAAATATTTAGCCCCATGGGACTACCCATAAGATTTACTCCTTCCTTGAAAGAAACTTACAAATAATCACACAGTTACCTTATAAATAGTACATTTAAAATGCCTTACAGATTAAACATAAAAGAGAATAAACATAAACACAAGAAGACATCATTGATGTGAAGTAGGAAAATTCACTATATTTTATTAATATACTTATGCTTCAATACATTCAGAGAGGCAAAAAGCTTGAAAATAGACAAAATTTAGAAGTCTGCCTCACAGTTCTTAATTCACCATCCTTTATAATATCTTACAACTTGCTATATATAGACAAAAATAGCCATATTGGAATCCTTAGAGAGAAAGGATGCAATAAGCTTCAGATGGATAGGCTAAACCTAAAAGTTCTAGAAGACAAAATTACAGTTACATATTCAGTCGGTGGAGAAAACAATTGAGTAGATGATTTGATATGATTCCAAATCTTTGGCAGTTGGCACCTTTGTCCATAGATATTGTGGGTAACCTCTTAAGGTTTTTGTGAGACCTAGTGAACACCAATACATGCTAACTTACATTAGTATTTCTGATGATTACCCTCCTTGTGCTCATTGATCATGTGCAAGATGTCATTCTACTCTTCATCCAAGACATCTAGGTTAATGGTTGTTGGCTTCTTCTTCTTGGGATTAGTGATGTTGTCCCACTGTGTGACCTCTACCTCTAAAGGCTAATTAAAACTTTGAATGCTCTACAATTTTACCTTTTGCCTCTCCTACCTGATGTTAGTTATGGCCTTGACATCTGTTACAAACTTCACAAAGTTTGTCTCTGCTTTAAAAGCTTCATCCAAGGTCTTGTTAAATTTGTCCATGTCCAGGACACTACCATCTATTATGAATTCCTCTTTAATAGGAAATAGAGTGTCAAACTCATTTCCCCATTCTTCCACTAATTTGATTTTATCATCTTCTCCCTTAATTGGAGGAATAAATCTATTGAAATCTGGGACAAACATATTAATCCTTGTTTGAATTTGATTTGATTTGCCTTTAAATAAAGACAATGTTTTTCCAATTTTTTCAATTACCTCTCCCACTTGACAAACAATCTCTGGAAGATGTCCTGTGTGGCTGCAAGGCTTCTAACCTCTCAAATACTGATCCCCTGCTTGACCAAGTGCCAAAGTATGGGTCCAAAGTTGCAATGTGTCTTTTAACCTCTGTCTCTAGGCCAGGTAGCTTATTATAAGCTTTGTGTACTAGGTCAACTTTATCTTTCAGGATATCTATCCTGTGCTGCAAGATTTTCCATAAGGCTTCTAAAGCCACTTTATTCTAATCCTTATCAACTTTCTCTATTCCAAGTGGAAAATCTTATGTGGTCTCTGTTTAAGCATCCACAACTTCTTTAGGTGGAGTGGGGAGAGCTTTGGGATCCTCTTCTAACTTTTTGTTCAAAGTTTCTACTTCCCCCTGCAATGCTTTGATCTTAATCAAGCATACCTCTCTATCCTCCACCACAACAATTGACTCATCAAAGAGTGTTTTGTATATATATGAAAGTTGCTCTATTTTGGCCTCATTAAGGTGTGCAAAATGGGTAACAACTTGGGAGATCTCTAAATCTGAAGTGTTGTGGATAGACCAGATAATATTATCACCATCTATCATTTCTTCAACACTTACTAGGGATGGCTTCTATGTCCTTGGAGCTAAATACCACATTGCTAAAGTCTAAGATCTGGGGTCATATCCACAACCCTTTATCATTTTCCCCACTTGGGTCTCAGAAGACAATTTAGCATTTGGTTGTTTTCTGATTTGGTCAATTATGAATGCAAAAGCCAAATCCCACCCGGGCACAAGTAACATTCCACAAGATTTTACTAGTTGTCTAGCCTCCTCAGGTGTTATTATTTCATTCTCTGGATCATAGTCTTGTAGGGCTTGTAAAGCTTCACTTTGTGCAGGGCCACCCTCGGTCAATTGTAATTGAGCCCCAATTTCTTGTTGTTTCCTCCAAATCAAGAAGTTCTTGAATTCACCTGTCTTGATGAATGCATCATTGTTCAGGAACTCTTCTTGATGAAGTTATCTTTCATCTTGACACAAATAAAGGGGTAATTCAACTTCTTCTTGTACATCATTCTTTAATTTCTTCCCTTCACTGATTATCTTCCTAAGCTGGTGGTGATATTTATTGTCATGAGTGATCAGGGCACTCACGTTATCTTTCTTCTTCTCTTGTGTCTTTGTTTGAGAAGGCTCCCCCGATTCTACTCTATGTTTCTTTCTTAGGGGCTCATTAGTTATCTTGGTGTCAGGTACCTGTGTAAGATCAACTTCAATGCTCTACTTTGTTGCAGGTGGCTGATCCATGGGAGGAGGACTATGTACTGAGTAACCCCCCTCACTATCCTCTTCATACTTAGAGGATGAATGTTTTTTAGGGTCTCTGTCCTTATCCTTAATCAATCCCTCAAGATGATTGTACAATGTGTTATAAGACTCAATAATTTTGGTGAGTCTCCACAAATAGGGCACTCCTGGGAAAAAACCTCCAAAGGGGATCCCTTTTTTAATCATTTATTTCTCCAATCCTATCAAGTCTTGGTACTTTTCAACTCTTCTTGCTGCTTCCTCATCTTCCAAGATGTTTTTGATAAGGTCTTCTTCAACACATTCCTCATGATCTTTGATAGCAGTTATGCTTGGGGTTAGCAACTTTTTTTCACTATTAATAAAACCTTATGGGTCTACATACTTGTACAAGGCCATGCTCATTCTATACTGATCCAACCACTTATTCGTTGCATCCATGGCTCTTTTACCAATGGTGAAATTATAAACCTCAAACTTCTTGGGTGTTAAAGTCCGCTTTCTATGGGGAGCCAAGTGCTCTTTATCTGTCCACATTAGCTGCTAGATAAAATCCATTATAGCTACTCTTGGAGGCACACACTGTGGAAGTATGTGTGGGGGTTGGAACATCCATAAACCCTAATCAAAGTAAAGGTATTCTCACAGTAAACATATCCCCAATTGTGATCTCCTACCCATTTGTCCACATACTAGCAAGGTATGAGAAGTTGAAGCACCTTGGTTGGCATCCTTGTTACATCTAGACCTAGAAAATTTAAAAGTGGCTACGCAATCTAGTTATGAAAACCACAAAACTCATTTTCATTTGAAGTATAGTTCAAAACCCTAAGCCAGAGTTGTACAAGGTTTGGTTGGCCATGGAACTACCTCCTTGGTCTCATATTTTGTGTGTCCATACTATTGATGTTGAAGTACATAACTAAATACATTAAAATAGAATAATGCATGAACTTGGGGTTGGCTTTCTTATGTATATCTATGAGGCCTTGATTTATCTTGTCAATGACATATTCAATGTAGTCAAAGTCAGTATTGGCATGTAAGTTCTAAATGTCCAAGATGATCATCAGAAGATCTGCAGGTAACCTCTCACTGCCCCCATCCATTCCCAACACCCTACACAACCCATAAGCAATATACTTCACATAGATTCTCAAATCCTTGTAAAAATATGGTGCAACAAAATTTGGTAGGGGAGATATGCAATTTCTATTTGATCTGGGCACATGACCCTGGATCAACACGTTGACAATGGTGGCCTCTTTGACATACTTATTCTGTAACTTGGTTAAGTCAATCCCTGTGGTACATGGATGATATATATAAAAATATTTTATGAAAGATGCCATATCCAAAGTAACTAAAGTTGTCCCATCACTTTTCTTGATAGTTCTAGAAAGAGAATCAGATCTTCTGGCCAATTCTGTCAGTAAGTCTACATCTACAAAGACACCTGGGATAATCAGCTTTTCTAAACCTAATGTCCATGGGTTTGATATGGGAATTTGTTTGTCCCTATTACTATAAAAGTAATTGAATAAATGGAAACCATAAATCCCGGGAGTATTTGGATCTCTATAATTTGACATTTCATCAGAGAAAAGTTCATCGTTTACCTTTTTTGTTTTGGTTGGTCCCAGCTAGCAGAGCCACAAATTCATCAGAGTAATTTCTCTTCACTTTCTTCTCTTCTTCTGTATCTCTACTTCCTCCACTAGTTGAAGCCCTGCTCGGTCCTACTTGGATCATCTTTACTAGCTCTGAATTATCCTCTGAATAATTCTTCACTCAAACATAGGCTTTACTCAAGTTCAACTTCTTTAGAATTCGCTCTAAAACTCAAGCAATTTCTCAGCTCTATACTTTGAAAACTTTGGTAATCTGAAATGTACAAAGGCTGTATCTATTTATCATTGAGAATTGAATGCACCATTCTAGTTGAGAATCTGGAAACCATTTCTCTATCACTTCTGCCATAACTCTACGTGCCTTGACATCAATTCTTTCCTAGCCATGGCACCTGAAGTTGATAGGTAATAAAATTTGAAAAGATCAATTGGAAGAGTCATGAGTGCTTTTTCAGTTTTAAAATCCTTGTTTTATGGAAAAAGGCTCGACATGCTATCCGATTGGCCAATTTTTCTTGCTTTTTTACATCTCATCATATTACTTGTACCATGTCAGAATCTTTTGTCTTTAATAGGCCCTAGCTTTTCATAATATTTCCTTGATATGGCGCGAGAGCAAAACCTCATAATTTCACCTTACTCTTATCACAGTCTATTTGGAGATTATGTGACTGTGTCATCTCTAGATCTCTGAATGTTTCTACTAACTATGGTTATATTACGAGACTTAGCACTAGCCACATAATAACACTATCTTAATCCTAAGTCTATTTGGAGATTTAGCGAATAACTAAGTCTCTGAATCGCTAATAACTTTAACTAACCATGGATCTAATCTGAGATTATGTGCACACCGCTAGATTTGAGTGATGTCAACGGTTCAGATATCTCTTGTCAACTCAGCTCTTAGCCTTAACTTGACCTTAAGTCATTTGGAGATCATGCAACTGAGCGAACTCAAAGTCATTGAATGTTTTACTTTACCCTGAGTTTATTCAAAGATCACGCACAGACCACATAACCAGATCTTGATCTATGCCTTACATTGAGTCTCTGAATCATTTTGTACTTTCTCAATTTCTCTGGAGATTATGTGACTACCCTTGATATTCCTTTTAATCTATGACCTACACTGAATCTCCTAATCTTTGGCCTTAACCCTAGTTGTTCTGAGATCACGCAACTAAAAGCAATCTCATGATCTCGTAATGTTTGGGCTAACTTTGGTCAAGTCTGGAGATTTGGAGATAAACTAAGTCTCTGAATCACTGAAATATTTACTCAACCCTAGGTTTATTTAGAGACTTCATGAATACCACAGATCTCTTAGCCACTTAGGCATGTGTCCAGATCTTAGTTGATTACCTCTTGATTGCTAAATAACTCATAACCTTTTGAATTTTTCAAGCGATTCAGCACCAGCCACAAGATCTGATCTTGATCTATGGCTCATATTTAATCGTAGGAAAACTTGAATTTGTTCTGACTTAACCATAAATAACTATGGTTCTTCTGGAGATTCAAAAAATGAGCAAATATCTAAGTCACTGAATAACTCTTCTAACTTGGGGTTTTGTTTGGAGATTTAGCGCCAGCCCTCAGATCTTTTCTTAGTCAATGATCAGTGCTGAATCTCATAATCTTTTTGTACTTCATCAAATCCTCCCAAGATTACACAACAACCCTTGATTCTTTTTTAATCCAACGGCTTGCGCTGAATCTCGAGGCTACATGCTTAACCCTGCTTTCATTATGAGATCACACGACTAAGCTATCTCTAAACCTAGGAATAAAATTTATTTGACTTAGTCTTAACCTCAGGTCTATCAAAAGATTGCATGACAATCTTTATCTCGAAGTCTCCAAAAGATTCACTAACACATGGGTTAATTGGGAGATCACGTGCCAACCACACAATTAAGCCAAGGATATAACAAGATCTATAGCTATTGCTTAATCACTGAAGAAAATCTTGATCTTGGCATTTGTTTGGAGATCACGCGACTGAGAAAAAATGAACTCTATCTTGACCTCAAGTTACCTTACGAGATTACACAACTGAGAAATCTCCAAGTCATTGAATAAATCACATAACTTGAGTTAAGTCACAAGATCTAGCACTAGCCACACAATCAAAATTGCATCCACTGTTGTCGTTGAGTCTATGAATCCTTGAGCCAACTTCATATTTATCTTGCGATCACGTGTCAATCGCATGATTAGATCAAGATCAACCATTCACGCTTAATCTCAGAATTTATGAGAGCATATTATTTTATTCTTGAGACTAAGAGATTAAATTATTGCACCAAGTTGCTAGATCATAAAGAATATTTGGTTTCGGTCACGGGATTAAGAGATAAAGGGAACCACTTAAAAGCACATGACTTATAAATCACGTAAGTTACTCGACAAAAGTAACTTCAAATTAGAACTGGGTTATGAATATCTAGGGTTTTTGTATGACAAGGACACCATTAACCTAGGGTTTAGGGTTTTTCAACCATTTTATTTACATTTCTTGGAAACAGACTCTTGCAGGAAAATTTAAAGGTACATTGGAACAAAACTTTGACATTTTAGGCAAAATTGACACTAGGAACCCAATTTTTTTTAGAAAGACTCATAAAACCAGTAATATACCCAACAAGATCCTCTTCAACATTGATAAATGTGGCATATTATACATCAATGACCTTCAAACAATCATCAATTCCAATCGCAACACCTCAAACTATAACCCTAATTCACAATTTCATCCTTCTTTTATAACAAGTTATACAAGTTAGACTTTAACGTAAAATGTTTTACCCATCGACCTAAAATTCAAATATGATCTTTCCAAAACACATTGGTCAACCTAATAAAGTCAATACAACATACATCTGGTCTCAAGTAATCATTAACTAACATTAAACTGATCATTAAATTGATCAAATCAAAATTGTTCTGATTGTCCTTTGTTCTTCCTGCCAGTGTCACTTGAAACTTCAATAGCTTGATCAATTCTTCAAACTAGCTGATGTGATCATAGAAATAAGGTAGATATACCTCTTTAGATGATAAATTCATGATTGTACACCTTAACTAAATCTCTAGCTCCAGATTCAATCGTCTGAGTGTCGCTCACTATTCATTACCTGATTTACTGAACACTTAATCAATTCTTCAATTGAATATCTATCACCATCGGTACAATTGATCTCTCATCTCCGATACATCATGTTTCCAACAATGGTAACACCTCAATATAATACTATGATCAAAGCACATATCATCTTCACCAAATACCAATAATCTCCCCCTTTGGCATTGATGACAACACTTGGAAAAATAAAACATGAAATTTACATAAGTGTCTACTCTATTGCAAAAATGAAAAATACATACATTGCATTTTCAGTAAGGAATTAAAATAATGTATACTACATCCCTTAGCCCTTAGAAAATGAACTTATCCAAATTTCAACATAAGTACATCATTGCATACATCATCTCCCCCTTTCACAACAATGACAAAGGTATGGCAAAAATGTCAAAATTTTATTTATATAGGAGTAGTATCACCTAATTACATTCTACTCAAAATATCACTGAAGCTAGCCTTCAAAGTCTGTAGATCATTGTCCCATGTCTTCAGAAGAACTTCCACACTAGCTATTTGTTTGCTTAACAAAAATGCTAGCTCTTTCAATCCATCAATAGTACAAACACCAGGGAATGCCAAAACTTTTTTTGCCTCCTTCACTCCCAGTTGTAAGAATTATAGCTTCAATATCAATAGAATTTACAACTCTAATGAGTTAGCAATCCTCTTTTTTTATTCAGACTGATTGAGTCTCAGCTTATTGTTGATATTGCTAACTTTCCTATCAAATATTGTAGCAGATTTAGTATGGGGATCAAAATTGGCTATGAGTAGCGTGAGATCCTGTTGAGCTTCACTCTTTTCTCTTTCCAAATCCTTCAAAAATTGAGAAACATCATAAATAAACTTCAAAATTTTAGTACCTTTATCCAATGCACTCTTCATTTTTTTGACGTCTATGAGTGTTTTATTATCAGTGATTATTGACTGAGCTAACTTTTCTTATATTTTCTTCTCATAGGCCTTCTCTGCCCTCACAATTGCTGCATCTTCTAGACTCTTCAACTCTTTACCAGTTGCAACTATATGTAATCACCTAAAATTGGTCTGGTCTAATTAGAGGTCTAAATATCAATTGAATTTCCCTAGGTCATAATCAAGACACAAAGCTACCTCATTCTCCAATCAAATGAGAGGGTATAAATTGCTCAAGTTTGAATGACAACCACACATCTTCAATTCGATATCAATCATTGAATTCAAATTCAAACTTTCCCTCCCATGAAAAATCTATATAATTATCTCCTCTTAGCTCATTTGCATACAGTGCATTCAAGTAAAAAGGTCATGATAGTAATGATTCTAGAGCAATTTAGCATATTTCCATTATTTTGATCACAATTGAAGTCAATTAATTTATTTAGGAGCATAATTGAGATCATCTTAGCTTGTTGAACATCATAATTATATGCATTTAAGCATTTTTGATTAAATATTCCATAATAGGATTGTCTATTCAATCTGAATTAGTGATCATTTGAGAGCATTTTATGCAATTCGATTGGATCTTCTTATGTAGGAAGCAATAAGACAATTTTAGTATGTTAATTGCTTGAATTTGATTAAATTTGATGCTAACCTACCAATGTAATGTCTTATTGAGGGTTGTGTTTCAGATTTGCAGGTATACAATAAAAACACATCATATTTTGGTGCCCAGCATGGGGCTTGAAGCCCTGATTTTGAGAATTTTCACATTTTATTCTACAGGACAGGCGACAGGCAGGAAAAACATCGTCTCTGGGAGATATTCCATCATTTTCAGGACTGTTTCATCATCTTTGGATCTCATTTCATTGTCTCTAGATTTCATTTCATCATTTCCTGTAAAAAATTCATCATCTCTAGGAAGGTATAACATTGCATTTCATCATTTCTAGTTGATATTTCATCATCTCTGGGACATTTCATCATCTCTGGTAGTTATTTCATCGTTTATAGTTAAAACTTTGTCATTTTTGATAAAACATCATTTTGGGTCACTATTTCATTGTTTTTAAAATAGAGAGTCAAAAACACAAAAATATTTTGACCATATTTATGCACTAATGGATAACATTTGATGTTTTTTGGCCCGATCATTCAAAACAACTTAACAATTGTCTACAGGATGCTGTCAAAGACTCGATTGACAAATATTTCCAAACAAAACACAAAACTACTAATGTTCATCATGGAGGTTGCCTTGGAGATCAACTAAACTTTGTATTTGGATAAGATTTTTAGGAATTTAGTTAGAATTTGGATTTGATTATTAATCTAATCATAGGATTATGCTCTTTTCCCATTGGGAAAATCAGAAACACAAAATTTAGATTAAGTTTTGAGTTTAGATTCTTGGAAATTAAACCTTGCTTGGCGTGTTTGGGAAAGGTGACAAGGTAGGGAAGTATGATCTTTTTCCATTGGGAAAATCAGAAGCTTGGACCCTTGAATTTAATCTAATTTCATTCTTTTTTTAAACTTTAGAGGGTGTACCATTTGAGGTAAAAATATCCCAAGAATGACCCAAGTGAGGACCGGTTTAAGCCAACCCTTCCACCTCACTATAATCAAGACACTTCCTTGAGATGAAAATATCGGAAGAATTAATCATTTCTATCCTTGGACCATTTTATTGATCCTTCCTTGGACATTATTGAGTGTTTGTAGAGCCGAGCAACTTCAATCTTGCTTGCGAGACTACACTCATTTGGGTACTCATAGGGCTATATGCCTAAATCTTTCCTTGTGAGAGACTATGGTGGATGATTATGAATGAATGCCTACATTAGACACTTTAAGTTAGTAACCACCCAGATCACCTTTGAAATCTTGATTACCCTTGTGCAAGGAGGATACCTCCCCAAGATCATTCGCCATATTTTGCCTCCCTTGAGCATTTGGAGTTGGATAATACGACATTGCTTGACCCATTATATCATCTTCAGTGGCCATATTCTGATTATCTCTTTAGACGGTGCCTAAGTGCGGGCAAGGATTTTCATTCTGAATGAATTTTACAAGGATAGGTGTGTTTGCATTTGTTGATTTATCTATGGAAAACATAAAGAACCTACACTCTTTACCAAGACCAAAGGCATTATTATGTTTGGTGTGTTTGGAAATACATTTGAGACATCAAAAAGAACTTTGCAGACTATTGAATATTATTTGTGGGAAGATTATCCTGGCTGGTCATTTCATAACAAAAGCAATTGCGTACTTTGTCTGTCAAAATCACACCGTCATAGATACAAATATCTAACATCAAACCTTGATTTTTTACAATTGATTCAGTTATTCTTTGTTTCAAAAATCTATCACTAGTATGAATTGGTCGCATCAACCTTCTAGTTTTAGAGATCACTGTCAAGGTCAATCTAACCTTCATCTAGATCTCTAACATCATCCTATCATAAACAATTTTCTCAATTTTGACCAATTGATACACTAGCATATCAACATTGAAACAATTAGTGGTAAATTGATCATCATTTCCAATCAAGTGTTATCTAATCTTACATGGTGTGGAAAATAAGTCATTGATTAAAACTAGTATTTGATTCTAGCTAGAATCAGACTCAAGACCCATTAACTTCTAGTCAAACTACTAATCTGTAATCTCGTACCAACAAAAAAACATGGATAGAACTGAGAATGATTGGGATAACCACACCAACACTGATAATCATGATGAAGAAGAACTAACTGATGAATATGTTCAAAAATTCCAACAAGACCCAATATTTCAAAAGATCATGGATAAGCTTTTAATGACTGATAAAGAAAAATACTTCATGCACCTAGCAGCCATGGGATTCAAGTTACCCCAATATTTTGAAGTGGAACAACTAAAGACACTGAAAGAAGAAGAACCTATGGCTACTCTTGTCAAACAAATTGAAGCCTTGCAGACTCAAATCTAGGATATAAAGAAAGAAAAGGACACATCTTCAAAGAAATATTCATTAGACACAATTTATCCAATGCCTTTTCACCACAATCTTTATATGCCATCATTTCCACCCAACATGGAAATACCAAAGTATAACAAGTACACATGAAACACAGATCCTTAAGACCACGTACGAGAGTTTTTTAATCTTAGCATGGAATTAATTCATGAGAAAATATATCTTATGAGGTTGTTTCCACATAGATTAAGTGGACAAGTGACATAGTGGTTTTCTAAACTACCACCTAGGATTAAAACCTTTGAAGAGATGGTCAATAGATTCATGCAATAATATTCATACAACATCCAACATCCTATCACAATGATATATCTATGCAATACTAAACAACGTGCAGGAGAACCCTTCATCACATTCCTACAAAGGTAGAGTAGGTTGTTTGCAAGATATCCTTGTTTGATTCCCAAAACTGAGAAAATGGATATGTTCATGAATAACCTTGTTACAAAAATGAATCATTATCTTCAACTTCAATGCATTCCCACATTTGAAAAAATTATTGAAATGAGAATTAAAATTGAAGATACCTTAGTTAAAAAGGGAGATATTAAGTTGTAAAAGTATTTCAAAGGACCCTAGATACTAACTCAAATAACAATTAAGATAAGTCTAAATACTGGAACAAGAATCAAAATATTGTAAGTGATGGGGTAGTGGATGCTTAGAACATCAAATCAAAGCAACCACCATTTACCCTTTCTGCTAATACTTCCAAGAATGATCCTAATCCCACCTCTACCTTACGAATCAGTCAAGAATCAAAACAGAAACCACCTTTCATGAATGATCTTAAAAGGAAGTTCACACCCCTTGGATAATCTCTTGAATCAACATTACACAAAATTCTCACTCACAAGGTTATCACTCTACCTAAAGCTAGACCATATGAATCACTGGTTAAACCAAGATGGTGGAATGAAGCTCACTACTGTGAATACCATCAGAAAAAAGGTCATAAGACAAACGAGTGCATGAAGCTTAAACATCTGCTACATGATTTGAGTGATAAAAAATTAATCACACTAGATGGTCATAAGACAAATGAAGATCACATGACTTTTAAGATACCCTTACCCAATTATGAGAAAGGATAATCTTACAAAATCAAAATAAATCAAGTGAATTATACTTATTCTTATGATAATACCATCAATATGTTAGAATATTTTTACCAACATGTCAATGTGATCATTATGAAAGATAAGAATCAAGATTCATCTACTAATATGGTAATAAGAGGTCAAGCTAAAGTAACATTAAAAGGTGATTCTTCAAAATTATCGACATCGTCGAAACTCACATCAACCAAACAACCCTCATCGTATTCATATTCTAATTATAGGCTGGTTGATCAATTACAAATAACTCTTGCACAAATATCCATTCTTTAATTACTCAAAATCTCTCCATCACACAAGGAGATTCTAGAAAAGGCCTTGGTTGAAATAAATGTTCCTAACAATTTAGATGTAAGCAAAATTCAAGCCATGGTTGGACATTTGGCTACAACCCATTACCTATACTTTTCAAAAGAAGATGATAATTGTCTAAGTCATCCGCATAATTTTCCTTTACATATAGAAGTGTTGATCAATAAACATAGAGTGAAACAAGTATTGATAGATAGAGGAGCAAGCTTAAATATTTGTACTCTAAGTCTGTTCAAAGCATTGAGATTCTCAGACGAGGATATAAACCCTAAAAAGAGGATAACTATCAAAGCATACGATGATGAGGAGTGGTCATCTAAGGGGTTAGTGATGTTTCCAGTCAGGGTTGGACTGATCGAAAGGAATGTGGTGTTATGGGTATTGGATATGAATTTATCATACAATATTCTTTTAGGAATACTTTGGATACATGAGATGAAGGTAGTGCCCTCCACTTTCCATCAATGTTTGAAATTTATATATAATGGAGAAGAGATAACAATTCTAGCAGATACAATTTATTTTCAATCTTGTAAAAATGTTCACCAATCAAACAAAAGAATGGTTCCAAATAATAGAGAATCTCCAAAGGAACAACTGCCTAAAAGTTCTACATCAGCCACATTGAGAGAATTTGAAAATAAGTTGAACTTACAGGACAATGTGATTGGATAATACAAGGTAGATCAACTAATTTCAATAATAACATTACGTCTATCACCAAAATCAAGTGGAAAAATTTCATTGTCTACCATGTCCGAAAAGCCTAAAGCACAAACTATCTATAATGGAACCTTTGTAAGAGGAAAATCAGTGGCAGAAGAGAATGAAGACAATGATTTATTAATGCGTCTCTATAAAGAACTTGAAGAATCTCACCAAGAGGTTAAACATATTAATATTTCACTTGAACAATATGGGTGTGGGTTTTGTATCATGCAAAAAATGGGATATCAAGGACAATAACCCCTTAGGAAAAATAAAGAAGGTCTTGTAGAACCAATTTTCATGAATTTTAGGGATCCCAAAGACAAAACAAGAATAAGGTATAAAGAAGAAGAAAGTATTCCACTCATTCAGGATGGTCCAATTTTTTATCAGGAAGATGAAGAATATTAGGAGGAAGTTGAAATTATCCCCTTCCCATATGAGCGGTGGTTACATGTGCAAGAATAAAATCCAAGTTATTAAGGAGAATACTACATTTCTCAACTGTTGCAAAATCAAGAAAGTTCAATTCAAATATCAAAAGAGAATGGATATTATGGCAAGTAAGGGGATCCAAATCTTAGAACATATACAAAACTATTATCTAGGTAGGAGGAAAAAAACACTCCATATCAAGAAGAAACATCAATATTGCAATCAAATATTCAAGACATTGAAGATGGTTCAATTGAAGAGGAAATACCAATGACTATTGCTCAATTCTTGAATAGATCAGAGGATAGTCAAACTGATTCTCATGAATATGAATTTGATGAGCTATATGAAAGTGAACCAAAAGAATGACATCCTCACTAGGGGAAGTTCGTCACAATTAATCATATCTTAGATTTACCTCATCATGCGAAAACAAGTTTTAATGAATATGAATGGGACTCATTTTTGGATGTCATAGTTGATATTGAAATAGATGTGATACATAATGTTAAGGTTTTGGATCATCTGCAAATGTAATAGTACTGTTTGTATATATTATGTGTGTTTCAAATGCAACAATATCTCTTTCATTTATATTGGGAAAGAGGCTAGGAGAGACATGTCCCTTCATGGGACATGTCTATTCATTATAATTTTATAATGTTTCATTAAT
>MU225010.1:533255-560738 GCA_018584345.1 Thuja plicata | reverse complement strand
GACTAAATGTTGTACATGTATTAATCACTACCCTTGGTAATGCTAATCACATCTCGTTGACTTCATTAGTAATCATTGCCTTCATAACTATCTGAATGATCTTTTATTATAGCTGCTGACTTAAGTCGAGTCACTAATATCATTAACTTGTTAATAATTAACCGATGGTATTGATACTCTTGCTTTATTGATTTGTTATTATTTTGTCTCCATATGATTGCTATTCTTGTTGACTTATATAATCACAGTCTAAATATACAGATTGCCAATAGTATAGTCATATAATAAATCAGAAATGAAATCTCATTAATGATTTATGTACTGCAATTTCATTAATTTATTCCCGGAGCTCAATCCAGAAATTGCCCTTAGCTGTTTACAGAAAAATAATATCATGAAGCTGATCTAAAGTGCTCAGAATGCGGAATCAATGTGTAGCAGCAAGTATTATAGTCTCAAACTCGAACAGACACTTTAGGGATTCACACTGTTATAGGAATATGACCTGCTATCTCAGCTACAGGTCACACCAATACAGAGAAATCCCCATGCATAAGCTTAGGCTGAGAATAACGAAGTCAGCTCTGGAATGGCGCTCAACAGGGATATGGAACAGGCTAATCTCTGTTGATGAGAATCCCCCAAAATGAAAAACCCATAGCCCCTGGTTCTTATAGATAATGAAATTCTCTACACAACAAGAATCCATTGGGTCTGTTCGCACCTCCAGGTATAGTGACAAGCATATTTGCACCATTATCAATGGGCAGCTATACGCATGATGTTCTTAATTTTTTTTTTTTTTTAAGATATATGAGTCAACCATTGTATTTTGAATTCCTATTTATTTGACTCCCGTTAGCCTTTCCAAATAGGACAGATTGTGTAGCATGTAACTACAACCTCCATAATTTATCTTCACGGCAATATGAAATATGGTTTCCGTCAATGATCCCCATTGATATTGGACTCTCCCTCAATACTAAATCGACTATTACTTATGTATGTTGTTGCTGACTGTATCCATGGCTGAGTAGGTATATATACGCTGATTAGGTGTATTCCTGTTCCTCCTTAGGATGGCCGAAGACCATATAAAGTCATGTGCAGGCAACTTAGTCCAAAATGTTTAGCCCATTTCTCCTCAAACATATATTAATCGTCAAGTGCTCCATGATTGTAGTCGACACCCAGTCAACACAGTCCACAGAAATCAAATATGCTCTGATACCATGTTAAGGTTTTGGATCATCTACAAATTTAATAGTACTGCTTGTATATATTATGTGTGTTTCAAATGCAACAATATCTCTTTCATTTATATTGGGAAAGAGGCTAGGAGAGACATGTCCCTTCATGGGACATGTCTATTCATTATAATTTTATAATGTTTCATTAATCAATCATATATTAGAATAATATAAGTTTGCATAATATATGTTTAATAATAATATATAATATATATATATATATAGCATATATAGCATATATATATATATATACAACTACAATATATTATTATTAATCAATATCTAAGTATATTATATGTATTCTAAATGATCATACGACTGAAGCTACAAACATTAACACATAAATACACCTTCTGATTTGAAGAGGGACAAAGCTCGGGTGTAAGACCGTTTGAATGTGGTTCACAAAATATTGACAATGACTCAAGTGAGAATAGAGAGATTAATTTTTTTTCTAAATAATATTCAAGAAATTATTGTTATAGACTTCCTTGATACTTTTGAAAGCTATGAACATAATTCAATCATTACTCTAGAGATAGTTGAAACCAATCCTAATGATATCTTACAACTAGTTCACCCTGAACTTGTTGACTGGACCTTGTCTAAACCTGTGGATATACCCATGTTTCCCAGTGACTATGCTATAGCTTGTTACCTTAATGAAATAGAACCTTTAACTTCTTCCACTAGTGAGTATAACATATGGTCGAAAGAGGAAAATATCAAGTTTTCTAGTTGCAAAAGAAAAGAGAAAACAAATCAAAGATCTGAGGATGAAAACCATTCTATGGCAGTCTCAGATCCCAAAAAAGTAAAAATAAAGGACAAATCTAATAGTGAAAACCTCACAGAGGCACTAGAGGATAGAAAAATTGATATTCTTCCAAAGCATTTACAAGAATGATCTCTGATGCTTATCTAGCCTACACAACTAATCAATCTTGGTAAAAAGGAAACACCACAAATCATACACATTGCTCAGTCATTGTTAGAGGATGAGAAACAAGAATTCACACAATTCTTCAAAGAGAAAAAGATAAATGTTGCTTGGTCTTACTTTGATATGCCAGGACTAGAACTTGATCTAATCATGCATCATTTAGCCATGGCTCCAGGAGTGAAGCCAGTACAACATAAAATCAGAAAAATGCATGCAAACGTTGCACTCCTAGTCAAAGTGGAACTAGAAAAAATGTTGAAATAGAGATTTATTAGAGAAATAACATATGCTGCATGGATATCTAACATAATTTGAGTATCTAAACCAAATAATTCTATTTGATGTTGTAAAATTTCCAAGATGTAAATAAAGCATGTCCCAAAGATGACTTCCCATAACCAAATATAGATGTCATTGTGGACCTCACAACAAGATACAAGATGCCATCACTAATGGATTGTTTCTCGGGATATAACCAAATCAAGATTTCCCCGAAGGATCAAGACAAGACAATGTTCACATGTCCTTGGGGTACCTTTTGTTAAAACGTAATGGCTTTTGGATTAAACAATGCTAGAGAAATATATCAAAGAGCGACAATGGAAAGCTTTCATGATATGATGCTAAGAACATGGAGGATTATGTTGATGAAACCCTAGGAAATTCTCGCAATAGGAAAGATCATCTAGGAGATCTAGCTATGATTTTGGACAAGATGAAATAATTCAAGCTCAGGTTGAACACCAAGAAGTGTGCATTTGGAGTTACTTCTGAAAATCTTTTAGGATACATAGTCTCTGCTAAAGGAATCGAGGTTGACCCTCTGAAAGTAAAAGCCATCGTCGAGATAAAAGCACCCAAGAATATCAGTCACTACAGTCAATCCAAAGGTTTTTTGCTTAGCTGGCTAATAAAGCACAACCATTTACCAAAATTATGCAAAAGGGAATCACCTATCAATGAGATGAATAGTGTGAAATGTCATTCAATCAAATCAAACAATATCTAGCAAACCCACCAACTCTAATGGCTCCCATACCGGGAAAGCCATTGCTTCTATACATCTTAGGAATGCACACCTCATTGAAAGAACTTTTAGCACAACAAGATGAAAATGGAAAAGAGAGGGAAATATACTACATCAGCAAGACACTAGTCCAATATGAACTCAATTACATAGTTATTTAAAAATATTGTCTCACAGTTGTATTTGCATCACAAAATTTGAGACATTATATGATGACGCATTCAATCAAGTTGGTGGCCAAGATCAATCCTTTGAAATATCTACTTAACAAAGCCACACTAACAGGGAGATCGACTAAATAGGTAATGATTCTTAGTGAATTTGATATTGAATACATGGAATGCAAAGCTATCAAGGGACATGTTATCACATATAAATTAGCTGAAGCACCCTTACCAGGAGGCAGTCCCATAACTATGGAATTTCTAAATGAATCCATTTTGATCATCACAGGACACTCTTGGAAAATGTATTTTGATGGTTCTTTTACACAGCATGGATCTGGAGTAGGTATATTGACCATTTCAACACAAGGGCACATAATACCTAAAGCATACAAAATTATGTTTCCATGAACCAATAACATTGCAGAATGTGAGGCATTAGTAAATGACTTGAAAATGAAATTAGAATGGAAAATTATTGAATTACATATCTATGGTGCTTCTCAGTTAATCATAAATCAAATCAATAATGATTACTAGACTAAGGATGAAAATATAGTGCCATACAAAAACATAGAGGATGATTTGAAAAAGTACTTTATTTGCATAACATTTGATAAGATTCCTTGCGTAAACAATCAAGCGACACATGCTATGCAAAATCTAACATCCCTGTTACAACTGTCAGATAATCAAGCGCATTGTGAATTCCTAGTGGAAGAGTTACCCTATCCTTCCTATAATTCTCTCTCTCTCTCTCTCTCTCATGCATTTTCATATAAAAATATTTTAAATAACCCCAAACTGTGCTTATGAAACCATTGCCCAACAACTTAATGCAGTTATTAATCTAAATGCATACTGGAGCATCATTGATCCAAGTGATATTTCCTATTCCAGGAAACATGTTATGAAAATAGAAGAATAAACACATGATTACCTGACCATATTTAAATCTTGGCCTTTTATCTTTCTTTATCTTCTCTAGGTTCACCATCAATTGTTCCCTCATAACTTCTACCAAGTCATAGTATTCAATCTCCTTCATTATCACATGTTCTGTATGAATAGCACCACCAGGTATGCTATTCAATCTACTAGAGTTATACACCTTATATTGATAACCATAGAAAAATACTTCACCTCTTCATTAGTGATATCATTTACAGTCATTTCATGACCATCCCATCTTGACTTTGTCAGTCTGATTACTTCTTCCTTTGGAATGGTGTGAAGAAAAGGTACACACCCGGTTGAGCATAGGCCAGTTAAAACATGAATGGCCTCCCTTGTGATTTTGTGCGGTCTATCTAGCCACATAAACTAGTCATGGATTGTGATCAAGACAAACCTAACATGGTCTTCCTCAAACTCATTGGGATAATTGTCTGCATAATGAAAAACATTATCTGCTATCTGTTTGTGCTCTTCTAATAACACCATGTTATTATCACACATTTTCTCATAGTGGGCATGAATTACATCTAACCCTAAATCTTATAGTTTTCAATGAATGAAATCGCTTACATCTTCTACATGTAAGACTCCATAAGGAAAACTAGATAATGCACACACTGGATCATTTTCCATAGACTTAAAAGGATGTTACTTAAATATTGGTCACGGTATCTCTATTATATCTATCAAATTTTGTGTAGGCATCTCAAATTTCCAACAATATAAACAGATATTCAATAAATACCTTAAAATTTTTGAAAACTATCGCTTCTTTTGACAAACATGATGATCCCTGATAGATTTGCTCTTGTATATCAACACACACAATATTTTTTTGCCTCTTGAATCATACAAAACACTTCAAATTATGCACCTTTAGTTTTACAATAAATTACACAATGCGTAAGGTGAGAATGAAATCTAAAAATGTATTTTTATCTACCTTCACACACATGCAATACATGTTCTTACTGATCAAGATGACTCTTTTACTGATTGACTCAAAAACTCAATACCGATGATCAAAACATTATACAATTCATCAAAAATTCATAATCCATTTAAGAAATACTTAATGCATCTTAACATGCTAATATATCTTACCACACACCTTGAGGGGGTCCAAAATATGGATTCAACAATACTTGCTCCCCCTAAGCCATATGATAGTTTAGTTTGATGATGAATTCTCCACACCCAATGGAGATGTGGATTGCTTTGATGATTGAGTGTCTTCCTTCTTCTTCCAAACCTTATCTATCTCATTCCCTACTTCTTCTACATTCACAATCTACTTCCCTTTTTGATTGCTTGACTGATTTACCTATTAGTTCCTTGACCTGCAATTCCTTGTCAAATGTCTAATCTTATGACAAAGAAAACATGCCATACTAGTTGACTTCCAAGGTCCATAATCACCTCTTGCAGTCCTCATTTTGCAATTCACAACTAAGTGTCCATAGTTACCACAAACTGAGCAAGTAACATTCATTTACCTTTCTCTTTGATAAAGTCTTTCCCAGTTCACTGGTGACCTATGATTGTTCAATTATGTCCTACACTCATTAGCTTTATGACCATATTTGTTACAATTGTAACAGTAACCATCAAAGCTACTAGATCTACTACTAGATCTAGATCTATAATCATAAGTAGTATGACCATACCTATTACAATTATAGCGATATCCATCAAAAGTGCTAGATCTATTATCAGACCTACTTATACATACATTTCCAGTATGTACTACCTTATGATATTTGAAACATACAAGTTTGTAGTCTTTCTTACCATAAGTTTTTTGTGCTACCTTTGGTGGAGACTTTCCATCTTGCTTAATTTCCTTTGTTCCAGAGGATTTGCTAACTTCAAAAGTAGTCTTACTTGTGTAACCAAGTCCTGTGGTCTCTTTGCTTCTTATTTGATTCCTTAGGTGTTCATCAATCTTTGCATTACTCTCATTGAATTTATTCAATGGATCATTAGCATTCTTGAAATCTCCTGTTAGTTTCTCATTCTCATTTCTTATATCTTCATTTAGTCATAGGGATTTTTGAAGGTCTTTATTTATATCATGTAAATGTTCATAGTAATCTCTTGTTCAGATCTAAAAAGTTCTTCCACTTTAGCCTCTAGGGTTTCATCTTTGGAATTTAGGGCATCTTCTAGAACTTTCCTTGCATCTTTTTAGTTCTTCTTGCTTCCAATTCTTTACTCATTTTGATTGATTGGGCTTCCATTTCTGTCATGATATTTTTCTTATCCTTTCCCAAATTTTCAATCTCCATAGTCGTGGCTTCTAGGGCTGCTTCACATTCATCAGATCTATTTTTTTCATACAAGTGCTCAATGTAATCTTTAATCTCACATAGTTGTTCAACCAGATCTTGTCTTTTATCTCTTGACTTCTTAAGTTGATTCTTAAAGTCCTCAATGAGCATTTCATCTTCTTGGAGTTGCCTTTTGTGCTTCAACAAACCCTTCATGTCTACCTTAAGGATCCTACCCGAGCTGTTAGGATTCTTAAAGGGAACTTGGATATGATACCAAATTTTAGTGTTCAAAGGCAATGAAATGGGGGGGGGGGNGTGAATCAGTGCACCCACAAATATGAAACAAAAATTAAATATCTTCCACAAGATCCAACATGCAAAATAAAATAGCACATAGAAACTTAGCACATAAACCATTCATACCAAATAGACACAATATACAATATTTTTCCTATGGAAACCCTTGTTAGAGGGTGAAAACATGTGTGGGGATGATTCCCACAAATTCCACTAGTGTACTGAAGAATTTTCCCCTATTAGGAGCAGTTACAACACCTTGTTAAAGGTATACCCGATTAACAGTATCTTAGCTTGGTTAGAAGATAATAAATTCTTATTAAAGACTACCCTACTAAGAGATTTAAAAATCCTTCTAAGAGTCAATTGGTTAGAGAATTTACACTTTAGATCATATTAAATATCTTTCTCATCCTATTGAGAGTTACCTTGTTAAAATATTTTAACTTGCAAACCAATTAGGGCTTTCCTTGAGATTGACACAAGAATGTTTCATCTGATTATGACCTTTCTTGGTGTAGGAGAACCTATTCATTGGATGTATGATGTAGAATTTCATATTTTACATTTTCTCTAATATGTTTTCATTATTATGTAATGTCCTAAAGAATATTTGAAATCTATTCAAACCATTTTGTAAGGCTATTAAAGCCATTAAAATCATAGTGACCTATAAGGTCCTGAAAAAAATTCAAGTATGGTAGAACTGCTAAAATGTATAGAATCAAGCGGAATATGGTGTAAATTGAGTCTTAAAGTCATTTTTTCATATTTTAAAGGTTTAGGGAAAGTTTCAGGTCATTTGAATAATATTTGTAAAGGTTGTTCAAAAGTTGCCAAAATTGTAATGACAACTTTTACAACTTGGTGACAACTTTTTAAAAGTTGTTAATGGGTAGTTATAGGTTGTTTGGATGGTTTATTATGATTTAAAATTGTATAAATTTGGTCTCCAAAACACTAAATTTTAAGTTGGAGGAGTTTGAAGAATAATTTGGAATGGAAGAAAACTTATTTTTGATGTTACATATTTCAGTTTTATGGTTATTTTTCCCGCAAATTGTATGATGTTTTGATTGGTTTGAACTCATTTTAAATGATACAGAATGGAAAATTATATTTTTAGAAAGGTATATGAGCTATATTTAATTTGGTTTTGGTTTGGTGTATTTTAATTATGCTTTGAGAAAGTTATAGCCATTTTTGTGAAGACTGGTTGGATTCTGTCATAGTATGGGCCGTTTTGGCAAAAAAATAATAAATTTTATTCCTTTGCTTGGATTTGGATATAACTTGGGGAAAATGTTGGTAATTAAATTTTTTTGAATATAACCAATGGTATTGGATTCATTATTTCATTTATGGAAGTTATTAATGAATGTTTGAGGGTTTGAGATTCTGTCCTAGTTTGAGAAATTGTTTTAAGATTGCAAAATATTTGTATTTATTGTAATAATTGAAAGAAGGTTGTAAATGTGATTCCCACCTCTGCATAATTTCTGTCTGATAGATCCTCTTCATATCTCATCACTTTTCTCCCTTATACATCAACCAAATCTAAAATATCATCAATTCCAATTGCAATGCCTCAAACTATAACCCTAATTCACAATTTCATCCTCCTTTTATAACAAGTTATAAAAGTCAACCTTTAACCTAAAATGTTTTACCCACAGACCTAAAATTCAAATATGATCCCTCCAAAACACATTGGTCAACCAAATAAATTCAATACAACATACATTAGGTCGCAAATAATCATTAACTAACATTAAACTAATCGATAAATGATGGAAGTGCTCCAAGGTGTGCTCACACAAACTCTACTAAGGACTCCACTTGTCCTAGTATTATTAGGATCCTAATATCTCTTCTAGGACCCCAATAGTCTCAAGTCTCCAAGCCTAAGACTATCCTAACTCAACTCCAAGAGTTAGTCTCCTTGTGCTTAACCTTGAAGGACAACTATCAATAATTGTGTCTCAATTCTTCACTCTAACTTTGAGGGCTACAAGTGCAAATCCCGCATATCAACTTAACCAATGCTACAAGGGTTGTTTAAATCATAAAAAATTCCTTTAAAATCCTTCCAAATTCATTATAATGGTTCTTCAAACTCCAATTAGTCAAGTTCAAGACTAACTCTCCATTTGGTCCTATGAGGCCTAATTGCATAATTAGCCCTATCCAGAGGGTTTTTCTGGATTCTTTCCAAAAAATTGCAAATAACCCCACAAAAAAACTTAGGATCTAGATACCCTTTTCCAAGACCTAAAATATTTTCAAGGTCTTAAGCTCCTAGGTCATCCGTATAGTGGTATCCTATATTATAGGGCAAATAGGGATAATTTAGTTCCTAAAATGCAGTCCACTAATTTCTATGTCAAAATCTATCTAAATGGATTGGTAAAGACCCTAGCTCTCTATTAGGGATCTATAGGACCCTAAATATTCTGAAACCACACTTGTTTTGTATCTCCCAAATACTCCCTTGCATATTCATCCAAACTTCTCTTTGTCATACACCTAACCAGACAGTCATTGCTCGCTTAGGGCATGACCTTAAAATTAGTAAAATGGTTCTCCAGACCTTCTACTTGATTATTTACATTTTACAAAGGCTCCCCTACGATATTCATCCAAACCCTAAAGAGTTCCACGGTTGGATTCTATGGGGGAGCCATGAAACTAAAAATCACTCTGTCTCCTACAACAATTACACTAATTACTAAACAATTTACAAAGCCTAACTAATCAACTCAAAACAACTTTTCCATTGAATGAAAAAGTCTTAAAACTACTTCTACAACACTGGAACAAACTGTTCAATCCATTAAAACACTTCCACACTCAAAGCAAGCTGACTGTTGCAGAAACCCAGAATATAGTGCCTCTATTCAATTTCAAAATCTTGCTACATCACACACTCCATCGGGAAATGAGCCTCAAGGTATCTAAAGATTCCTCCATGTTTTTAGGCCACTAGCATTCATATCCCTTCCCTACTTCTAAGGTAATCAAAAGTTTTTGATGTTGCATGCAACATTTGCAAAATTGCAAATGTTGTCATGACAACATTTTAGCATCTTTTGCATTAATGATGCAAACTAACTTTTATGACCTCAAACTTACATCAAATGATGAATAAAAATCATTGAGGAATTTTTAGGAAATTTTCTCATCTTGCCTAAGTCTCAAACACTTTTAGAGCACATTTCCCATTTTAGGCTTAAACTAAGGACTAACTACTAGAAAGAAATAAAACTAGATTCGATTGAGTACTAACTACTAATCCATCTAGTTACACACTTGCAAGACCTACTAAGGTCAAATTGAAAAGTCACTGACTTGGCTAGAGTCAGTTACAAGCCAAAATTGTATCAAGACTTTAGGGATAGCCTAGGTTCTCCTGCACCATCCTTCCCAAATGAAAAGAATTCAATCTACCCTTGGATTGAGTAAGTTGGGATCAATGTCCAACTTTTTGAACTCAGTCTCCTTGACCCAAGTTGCATCTGCATCAGTTTGTCCATGCCACTACACCAAATGTTCTTTGTACTCATTCTTTCTAGTCTGTTTGTAGACTCTAGAATCTAGTATGTGTTCTGCCTTCTTGATTGGTGCATATGGTAAATTGAGTTCCTCCACCTCCTGTATGACCCCAGTAAAACTCTGATCTAGATCTAGTATTGGTCCTTTGTACAAGACCAAGTATGATACATTAAACACCAGAGATAGACCAACATCCTCTAGAAGTTCCACCTTGTATGCATTTGTGCCATATTTGGCTAGTATGGTGCATGTGCCAATTCTTCTCATCTGAAGCTTATGTGGTACTCCTTTTTGCAACCTTGCCTTTTTGAGATGGACCATCACTAGATCCCAAACTTGGAATATGACATCCCTCTTTCTTTCATCCACTTTTCTCTTAATCTTCTCAGTATTTTCAGTTAATGTCTTTCTGGCCGTCTCATGCACTTCTTGCATAGAATGTGCAAAATCTTCTACATATCGACTACCCTTGGCTCCATCCTTTAGATCTCTAAGCTCAAATATGCCTCTAGGGTGTAGGCCATAAAATATTTCAAAAAGAATCTTACCAGTAGTCCTATTCATAGTATCATTATAAGTATACTCTGTCTGCCCAATGAGTTGGTCCCAAACTTGACCATACTCCTTAGTTAAACACCTTAGGAGGTTAACAAGAATCCTATTTACTACCTTAGTTTGGCGAACAGTCTGAGGATGGTATGCAAATCCAAAAGATAAATTGGTCCCTATATTTTGCTGTAGAGTCTTCCAAAAATGACTAATGAACTTGGTGTCTTTGTCTGATACTATGCTCAATCGTAACCCATGTATTCTGACTACCTCCTTGAAGAATAGGTGGGCTATCTGACTGGCATCATGGATTGTCTTACAGGGTATAAAGTGTGCCATCTTACTAAATCTATCAATAATAGTTCATAAATGCTATCCATTCCCTATTTGGTCTTTGGCAGTCCCACTACAAAATCCATGCTCAAACATTTTTCATGGTCTGGTTGGGATGGGAAGAAGTTAGTAAAGGCCTACATTGGAAGATGTACCTTTTGCCTTCTAACAAATAACACAACTCTCTACATAATTCCTAATGTCCAAATTCATCTTAGGCCAAAAGTAAAACCTCAGAACTAACTCTTGGGTCTTATTGACACCAAAATGCCCACTAAGTGCAGCATTGTGCTTCTCTTGTATCATATTTTCTCTTATAGAAACTATAGGAGCACACAATTGACTTCCTTTAAATAAAATATTACTCTACAAAGTATATTTAGAGAATTCACTATGAAAATGATTCTTGTACTCTTGACATACCTTGTAGATGTTCACAAAGTCTCCATCTTCTGCATATAGGTCTTTGAAGCTCTCAATACCCATGCTCTACAGGTGTATCTCTTGTACTGTCAAGGATCTTCTACTTAAGTCATCTACTACCTTATTTTGCAATCCCTTTTTGTGCTTAATTTTGAAGGTGTAAGCCTGCAAGTATTATACCCACTTCATATGTTTGTGACTGAGCTTATCTTGTGAATTCAAGAAACTCAGTGCTTGGTTGTCTGAAAACACTATAAACTCCTTTGGAAGAAAGTAGTGCCTCCAATTTCTTAGTGCTTGGACCAGAGCATACATCTCTAGGTCATAAGAAGAGTACTTCTTCTTGGTTTCACTTAGTTTTTTCAGAGTGGAAAGCCACTGGTCTTCCCTCTTGGCTCAAGACATCACCAATAGCTACATTGCTAGCATCACATTCCACTGTGAATAGCTTCTCAAAGCTTGGAAAAATCAGGATTGGTTGAGTAGAAATATTCTTCTTCAATAACTCAAATCCATGGTTAGCTTTCTCATTCCATCCAAACTTAGTTTTCATCCCACCTTTAATAGTATCTAACATAGGAGCAAAAATTGCACTGAATTGCTTTATAAACTTCTTATAATACTGTGCTAAGCCATGAAAAATTCTTACCTCAGTTTTTGTCTTTGGAGTAGGCCAATTGAGAATGGATTCTACTTTGCTTGATCCATCTTTATATTGCTCTGAGATAGTACAAAACCAAGGTACACTAGCTCTTGTTTCATGAATTCACAATTCTCCAAGTTGATCATCAATTTCTCTTCATGCAACTTCTTGAAAAATATTTATAGATGTCTGAGGTGTTCTTCTCTTGTCTTTCTATAGATGAGTATATCATCCATGTATACTACCACAAATTTTCCTATGTAGTATTTTAGGACTTCATTCATGAGTCTCATGAATGTGGATGGGGCATTGGATAACCCAAATGATATTACAAACCACTCATATAGTCCTTCTATGGTCTTGAAGAATGTCTTCCATTCATCTCCCTCATTAACTCTAATTTGGTGGTATCCACTCTGCAAGTCAATCTTTGTGAAAAACTTGGCTTCTCCTAGACAGTCCATTAGGTCTTCTATCCTAGGGATAGGGAACCTATACCTAATGGTTATTTTGTTTATTGCTCTTGAGTCAGTACATAGCCTCCAAGTTCCTCTCTTTTTGGGTTCTAAGACAGTGGGTATGACACAAGGACTAATTCTTTTCCTAATGAGACCTTGGCGTAAGAGTTCTTGTATTTGTCTAGCTATTTCCTCATTTTGTTGATGAGTCATTTTATAATCTGCCTTGTTAGGAAGGGTAGCTCCTAGGGTAAAGTCTATTTGTGGCTTACATTCCTCTTAGGGGGTAGGGTTGATGGTTTTCCATCACTAACAATGCCTTCATACCTTTGCAACATCTCCTGCACTTCCTTTGGCAATTCTCTCTTCTTGACTGTGTTGTCTGCAATTTATCCCCTTTGCTTCAATACAAGAGCAAAACCAACTCCCTCTCCTTCTTCTAAGGCTTCTAAGAAGTCTTTCTCACTAACCATGAGAATTGGTGTAGTGCACCCATGACTGTCACTGATTGACTGTCACTAGGTAATGTTTTGGGTTTGTAATAACTAGATTGGTCTCAGAGGATCATCCTATTTTGGTTGTGGATCCATTTGTTTGGTCAAGGATCTCTTAGGCAATCTTATGATCCTAGAGATGCCTTAGTCCATTAGGATCATCTATTTAGACTTAAGTTTCTTTAAGTATGTTTTTTATGCTTTTATGAGTCCTAGGTGTTGAATTCATTGGATTCATGTCAATTTGGTCATATTATGTTAAGTTTATAGGTTAGGATCCAATCCAAAAGTCTTTGAGTGCAAAAAGAGAAGAAATTGCCAAGTGTTGCAAAAGATGTAAAAATGTTGCTCAAGATTTGCAAGATGGAAGAATAATAGTCATAGGGAATTTTAGATCAATTTGACTTCACATATGAAGTTTTTTTAAGTGATTACTTCAAACCAAGAGGGGGAGAAGTTCTGTAATGGAGTTTTGATGCATTTGGAATGGAAGATGAAGAGTTTTTCTGAGCATTTCTGAAATGTACATCCGTGTCTGGTGTGATTTTTTCAAACCAAGTTGATGTTTTGAAGGCCCTTTGTGTTATTATAACTTTCCTCTTTATTTGAGATTGTTTAGTTTTGGTTTGAAGTGTTTTTGATTTAGTTTTCTAAAAGTAGTCCAAGAAGAGGCTTGTTAGAAGCTCATTTCACAAATGGAGTCCTAAATTGCATTTGGTCCAATGGAACTCACTAATATTATGGAAAATTCAAGTTAGGTTGGTATATTTAAGGGTTCCAAAAGCTCAGAAGATGGCCTGAAGGGTAAAGCCCTCATGCATCAAGCCCTAGACTGAATATCTCAATGTATCCAACCTAGAATGAATGTAAATGAGTTGTTGTGTTGAAAAGATAAATTAGTTGAGTGAAATAAAGGTGTATTTGAGTTTTTGGGAGTTAATTGAAGAGATCTAAAGCACTCTATCAATTCCATGTACCCAATTCTTAGCACTTGCTTTGATATCCAAGCCTAATTTGGCCAATTAGGTCTGCAAACTTTATGAGGGTTAGGTGTTGCTGGAGTAGATTTGGAACCTAAGGTTTTGGGGATCAGTATAACTTCCAAAAGGATATCTAAATATATCCTTATTTTTCTAAAAGTTGATTAGGAGGAAATGTTGAGCTCCAAAAACCACCTGGATATACCTACAAGGAATTCTAGGACAATCCTAGATAAGTACTGTACGATAGTTGGAGGACCAAACCAAGGGTTGATTCTCAATCTTTATAACATAAGGAAGGTGTCCCAATAGAAAGTTGGGATTGGAGAAGTCACTGGTGAAGAATTTATACACTAAATGTGGCCTTCTTATTTAGCCATACACTTCAACATGGTCATTGTTCACCAGACACACACAAGAATGAATATGGATTTATTCATCCTGCATGCCTGTATGATTCGACCTGTTGCCTCCTATCTAGACAGGTTTTTTTGAATAGCTCTCAGAATCAAGAGTCCAACAACCTAGACCAATCTAAGAATGGAGGATTTAATCTAGAAAAGTAAGTGCAAGATTAGTCTAGGAATGAAATATTGCCAGATTAATCTAGAAATGAGATTAAGCTATGAAATGAACATGGTAGTAAACTAGAAATAAGATTAATATAAGAATGCTTGAAAGAAGCTAAACTAGACATGATTAATCTTAGAAAATGATATTAGTCTACTGCATGAAAACTATTAAATTTGAAAATGTAGCAGTGATTCGATGCAATAATGAATTCTCTCTCCTTTTGAGAAATAAGAGAGTTCTTTTATAGACTAAGAGTCTGTTTAGAATAGAAATTTTCCTTTGAGAGAAACAATTAACTTATTGAAATCCAGTTGAGAATAGCAAGTTTCTTTTGAGAGAAACAGTGAACTATTGTCTTTTTGAGTTTAACTGATTTGTTTCTCTTTTAAATCACAGTTAACTCAAAGTTTCTATTTCTGAACCGGAGAGAAGATTTTGGAGAGAATATTTAATTAAATAAATAGAATATGACCTCTTAAATTTATTTTCTCAATCATTTGAACAATTAAGTTTAATTATTGAAACGAGGATACTTATTTAATAATTAAATATTGTTTAATTCCTTTTTATGTATTTTAGCTAAAAGGGGGAATTTAATTTAATTAAAGTGCTAGGACTTTGTAATTAAGTTAATTTGATCATATGGTTTATTTAGACAATTACAATTGATACTTAGGAATTAAATGCAGTATGTGATTAATGCAGATTTGGGATTTTCTACATTTTCCACTGAGCTCAAGTAGAGTCAGTTGAGACTCAGAATTGCCTAGTACAATAGGGCTTTGATGATTTAGAAGATTGATAAATGCAAAAAAATTGGTTAGGGTTGCAAGATGCCAATTTTGGGGTGTTACAAAGACTTCTAGTATTTGGCTTAGAATAGGGCTAGTGTCCCTAAAGCCCAAAGTTGCAAGATCTTGGATTGAATAGTATTCAATTGGGAAAGTCAGCAAGGAACTCTACCACCTTGAATAGGTAGAAGACATTGTGTAAAAAGGGATCAAGTATCCAAGGAGAGAATAAGTTGAGTTAGGTGGATTGGGGGAGAGATAGGACCAAGACCACACTTCTTGCTGTCACCTCTGCATTAGGTGGTATCAGAGCTTAGAAAAGATCTTGGGAATGAGAATGATAGAGAAAGTTGATGAGACTAATGGAGAGATCCATTTGAGGGTCACAAATATGGAGCTTGACAAGATTGTGAGGGAGTAGGCAACTAAGAACAAGAAGATGGAAGCAAAGATAGAAAAATTGAAGAGTTCTCAGACAAGTAGAACTACTGGTGATGATCCAGAGTCATACCAAGAAGAAAAATAAGAAGAGGAGACTGAAATAGAGAGGAAAAGGGTACCATAAGAGAAAAGGATCTTAGAATCTTTGGAGAGAGTAGGTAGGAGAGATAACAAACTAGACCTACCAATGTTTATGGGAAAGATGGAACTTGAGAAATGCATGGATTGGGTACACGCCCTAGAAAATTATTTTGAGTGTGAAGATATCCCTATCTCATAGAGAACAAAAATTTCAAAGTCAAAAATGAAAGGACTTGCACTAAGTTGGTGGAATTTCCTACAAAGGGAGAGGGTAGAGAAAGAAAAAGACCCTATAACCACATAGAAGAAGATGTTGAGAGAAATCAAGAAACAATTTGTTCCTGAAGACTATGAAGTAACTCTACATAAGAAGTTACAAAATCTGAAGTAGAAGGATCTTGATGTGGGATCTTACACTGATGAATTCCAAAAAATCACAATGAAGACAAAGACCCCTGAGAGTGAGAAACAAAAACTTGCTAGATACATGAATGGGCTCAAGTACAGTATTCAAACTAAGTTTGTTTTGTCCCCAATTTGTACACCAATGTTATCAGATGGCTATGAATATTGAAGAGAAACAAAGGAGGAGAGGAGAATATAACAATAGAGGAAGGGGAAATGGTTTTAGAGGTAGAGGAAGGTTTCAAGGAAGATGATCATCTCCAAGACCACAGGGAGAATCTAGTCACCAAGAGTATGACAGAGAGAAGAATCACAAAGGTAATTTCAAAGGGGGTAGAGACAACAAAATAGGAAGGTTAGGAGGTAGAAGTACCTCTATGTTCACTGGGAAGTGTTTCTCCTACAACCAGATTGGTCACCAATCTTTTAGATGCACAAACAAGGCTAGTACACTAGGAGGAGATAAGAGAGTCCAACTCACCTAAGATGAGGACTGTTAAAGCATGAATTCCTATCACACCAATACATCCAGGCCAATAGACCCTAATCAAGGAGAGTGCATAATGTTCAATATGACACTTTTGAAGGTGCCAACTCCCAATGATTCCCCACAAAGGAAGAGTCTATTTAGAACTCACTGCAAGGTACTTGGTAAGATTTGAAAATTTATTGTTGATTCTGGTTCTACATAGAATTTAGTTTCTAATGAAATGATAGATAAGATTGGTTTTAAGAAAATACCCCACCCAAGCCCTTATAAAGTATCTTGGCTTAATAAAGATCAACAAACTTTGGTAGATGAGCAATGTTGGGTAGAATCTCAAGTACGAGAATACAAAGATAAAGTCTTGTGTGAAGTTGTGAATATGGATGCATGTCACCTTCTCCTAGGAAGACCTTGGAAATATGATGTTGATTCTCAACATGGGAGTAAGAAAAATGTTTATACCTTAACTAAGAATGGGATTAGTTACACCGTGACACCCCTCCCTGATTATGAGAAAGACAAAGCTTTAACAAACAATGTTATCTTAGTGGGAGAGAAGGAATTTTTGAAAGTCCTTAAGGAAAGAGACACACCATGTTTTTGCATCATAGTAAAGACCAAAACAGAGTCTAAGAAGGTAACAAAAGGTTAAGAACCTTAGAGAAATGTTGGCCCCATGGAAGTGCAAGATTTGTTGAATAGATACAAAGGAATAGTTTCAGATAAGAGTACTGATGTTTTGCCACCATAGAGGGATCTTAGCCACTATATAGACCTCATACTTGGTTCTAACTTGCCAAATAAGGCTGCTTCCAAACTGAACCCTGACCAAAATGCAGAAGTTGCAAGACAGATTCAAGAGTTGATGGAGAAAGGCTTCATTAGGAAGAGCATAAGCCCTTGTGCAGTCCCTACAGTCCTAGCACCTAAGAAGGAGGGTACATGGAGGCTATGTACTGACTCTAGAGCCATCAATAGGATAACCATTAGATATATGTTTCCTATGCCAAGGATAGAAGATCTCATGGACTATCTAGGAGGAACAAAATATTACTCAAAAATTGACTTAAAGAGTGGGTATCATCAAATTAGTATCAGAGAAGGGGATGAGTGGAAGACAACTTTCAAAACCAATGAGGGATTTTTTGAATGGGTAGTGATGCCCTTTGGTCTCTCAAATGCTCCTAGTACCTTTATGAGATTGATGAATGAGGTCCTTAAGTCTTTCATAAATGACTTTGTTGTTGTATATTTATATGACATATTGATCTTTAGCAAAGATAAAGATGAGCATTTGATACATCTAGATATGGTAATGAATAGACTACATGAAGAAAAGTTGAGGATAAATTTGGAAAAATGTGTGTTTATGCAAGAAGAATTGATATTTCTTGGCTTTGTCATCTCCAAGGGCAACTTGAAAATGGACCCTTCCAAGGTTGAAGCCATACTGAACTGGCCCACTCCAAAATCTTTCAGTGAAGTCAAGATTTTCCATGGGCTAGCTAGTTTCCATAGGAAATTTGTCAAGAATTTCAGTGGGGTGAGTGGACCAATGATAGATACTATCAAAGGGGGAAGGAAGTGTAAATTTTTATGGAATGATGCTACAGACAAACCCTTTGAATATTTGAAGACAATAGTCTCTCAACAACCTATCTTAACACTCCCTGATTTTCACAAGGTGTTCACCATTGAATGTGACGCTAGTAAGGGAGCTATTGGGGGTGTTCTTAGTCAAGAAGGGAGACCTGTGGCATTATTTAGTGAAAATATTAATGAAGCTAAGAAAAAGTACTCTACATATGATTTGGAGATGTATGCTATGGTCCAATCACTAAGAAAGTGGAGGCATTACTTATTACCAAAAGAATTTATTGTATATAATGACAATCATGCATTGAGTTTTCTTAACAGGCAGGAGAAACTGACCCATAGGCACCTCAATTGGATGGAGTACTTGCAAGCATCCACTTTCACCATAAAGCATAAGAAAGGGGTAGCTAATAAGGTAGCTGATGCATTGAGAAGAAGGAATTTGGCTATACAAGAAGTGACCTTGGAAAGTGTAGGTATCTGTTCTCAAGGACATGTATCCCAATGATGAAGACTTCAAGGAAATTTACAAAGTTTGTTTGGAACTAGGAGATAGATATCACACTGAGTTTGTAGAATATATGATTCAAGAAGGATTGTTGTTTAAAGGGAGTGAATTGTGTATCCTTGATTTCTTCATGAGGGAGAACATCATAAAAGGGAAACATTATGGATGTCTATCAGGCCACTTTGGTCTTGACAAGACACTTGAGCTAGTAAGAAGATTATACTTCTAGCCCAAGATGCAGACTGAGATAAGGAGATTTGTGGAGTGTTCTCTAGTTTGTCAAAAATCCAAAGGCACCAGTTCAAATGCATGCTTGTACACACCATTACCCATTCCTAGCAAACCTTGGGACTTCATCAACATGGATTTTGTATTGGGTCTTCCAAGGACAAAGGCAGGCTATGACAATGTTTGTGTGGTTGTAGACAAGTTCTCCAAGATGGCACACTTACTACCTTGTAAGACTAGACATGATGCCTCAAGTATTATAGGGCTATTCTTCAAGGAAATTGTAAGACTCCATAGTTTACCACTCACAATTATTTCAGATAGATATCCCAAGGTTTTGGGACATTTTTGGTGTACCTTATGGAAAAGACTTGGAAAAAACCTAGCTATGTCATCTGCTTACCACCCTCAATCAGATGGATAGAATGAAGTCATCAATAGGTCTTTGGGAAACTTGCTAAGATGTCTACCAAAGGAGTATGGAGTGACATGAGACTCAATCCTTCCACAAGCAGAGTTCTCCTATAATGATTCTTTCAACATAAGTTCAGGACTCAATCCTTTCCTAATTGTCTATGGATCCCACCCTAGGGGTGTCTTGTAGCTAAGAAACATCCATAATTTTGGCTAGAGGAGTACCCAAGCTAAGGATTTTGTAGAGGTAATGAAGAACATTCATCAACAAGTGAAAGATAGATTGCAACAAACCTTTGAGAAATATAAAACAAGCAGCAGATGTCAAGAGGAGAGATGTCCAATTCAAGGTTGGATACATGGTTATGGTTCACCTAAAGAAGGAAAGATTACCCAAGGAAAAGTACACCAAACTGATGATGAAAAAGATTGGCCCCTTCAAAATCTTGAATAAATATGGCAATAATGCATATAGAATTGAATTACCTTCAACTATTGGTTTATCCCACATTTTCAATGTAGCTGACCTATACCCATACAAAGGTCCTGCTACTGATGTCTCCATTATAGGTTCTCAAGATATTCCATAGGGAAAGGAGATACAAGATCTATCTAAACCACCATCACAAGAGATTGACTGTATACTGGACAAGAGGATAGCCAAAAAAACTAGGAGGTCTACTTTCTATGAATATCTAGTCAAATAGAAACACCATTCCGTGGAGGATGCTACTTGGTTGAAACCTGAAGACATCAAGAAGACTAGTTTGGGTTTGTAATAAATGGATTGGTGTCAGAGGATCATCCTATTTTTGTTGTGGATCCATTTGTTTGGTCAAGGATCTCTTAGGCAATCTTATGAGCCTAGAGATGCCTTAGTCCATTAGGATCATCTATTTAGACTTAAGTTGTTTTAAGTATGTTTTTATGCTTTTATGAGTATAGGTGTTAAATTCATTGGATTCATGTCATTTTGGTCATCTTATGTTAAGTTGATAGGTTATGATCCAATCCAAAAGTCTTCGAGTTCAAAAAGACAAGAAATTGCCAAATCTTGCAAAAGATGTAAAAATGTTGCTCATGTAACTTCCAAAAGTTGCTTGAGAGTTGCAAGATGGAAGCCCAACAGTCATAGGACATTTTGGATAGATTTCAATTCACATATGAAGTGTTTTTAAGTGATTACTTTGAACCAAGAGGGGGAGAAGTTCTGTATTGGAGTTTTGATGTATTTGGAAGGGAAGATGAAGAGTTTTTCAGAGCATTTCTAAACTATACAACCATGTCTGGTGTGATTTTTTTAAACCAAGTTGATGTTTTGAAGGCCCTTTATGTTATTGTAACTTTCCAGTTGATTTGAGATTGTTTAGTTTTGGTTTGAAGTGTTTTTGATTTAGTTTTCTAAAAGTAGTCCAGGAAGAGGCTTGTTAGAAGCTCATTTCACAAATGGAGTCCTAACTTACATTTGGTCCAGTGGAATTCACTAAGATTCTATAAAATACAAGTTAGGATGGTATATTTAAGCATTCAAAAAGCTCAGAAGATGACTCAAAGGTAAATCCCTCATGCATCAAGCCCTAGGATGAATATCTCAATGTATTCAGCCTAGAATGAATGTGAATGAGTTGTTGTGTTGAAGATATACATTAGTTGAGTGAAATAAAGGTGTATTTGAGTTTTTGGGAGTTACTTGAAGAGGTATGAAGCACTGTATCAATTCTATGCACCCAATTATTAGCACTTTCTTTGATATCCAAGCCTAATTTGGCCAATTAGGTCTACAGACTTTGTGAGGGTTAGGTGTTGCTAGAGTGGAGTTAGAACCTAAGGCTTTGGGGATCAGATAAATTCCAAAAGGGTATCTAAATATATCCTTATTTTTATAAAAGGTGATCAGGAGGAAAAGTTAAGCTCCAAAAACCACCTGGATAGACCTACAAGGAATTCTAGGATAGTCCTAGATAAGTACTGTACGACAGTTGGAGGACCAAACCAAGGGTTTATTCTCAATCCTTATAACATAAGGAAGGTTTCCTAATAGAAATTTGGGGTTGGAGAATTCACTAGTGAAGACTTCTAGTCTCTGGCTTAAAATAGGGCTAGTGTCCCTAAAGCCCAAAGTTGCAAGATTTTGGATTGAATAGTATTCAATTGGGAAAGGTTAGCAAGGAAATCTACCACCTTGAATATGTATAAGGCATTGTATAAAAAGGGATCAAGGATCCAAGGATAGAATAAGTTGAGTTAGGTGGATTGGGGGAGAGAAAGGGCTAGGACCACACTTCTTGCTGTCACCTCTGCATTAAGAACATTGGGGCCTAATGACTTTCTTTCTCCATCCTCCAACAGTGACTGGATTTTAAATGTCACATTGACCTTCTTGAAAGAATAAGAATTATTTACTCCATCATGCATGACCTATCGGTCAAATTTCCATGGCCTGCTAAGGAGTAGGTGGCATGCATCCATAAGCAGGAAGTCACACAACACCTTGTCCTTGTATCTCCCAATGGAGAAGTCCACCCAAGCTTGCTCATTGACAAGGACATGTTTTCCTTTGGTCTACCAAGTAATTTTATATGGACTGGTGTGGGGTATTCTTTTCATCTTCAACTTGCTGACTACTTCCTCTAACACTATGCTATTAGTAGACCCTGAGTCTATGATGACTCTACAAACTTTACCCATCATCTTGCATTTCACTCTAAATAGTAATATCCTTTGACTAGGCTCATCTTTCATTGGCTCCTTAATAAAATTTCTCCTCATCGTTAAGTTCTCTCCTTCCTCTGACTCTAAGGGAACCTCAGGGTGTTTACCTCGACCACTAGTGTCCTCTTGAACACAATTTACCCTTTTATCACTTCCTTGTGAAGTAGTTCCTTTCTCTGCACATCCATATGTAGGGTGTCCCATCTGGTTGTAGTGGTAACATCTCATATTTGCAAAGTAGTTACCTCTACCTTGACTATCTTCCTCTCCAACTACTATTAGAGTTCCTTCCTCTATTAGAGTTGCCTCTGTTTGAGCTTCCTTCTTGCTGCTCATTAAGCTTGGTCTCTCCTTGACTCTTTGGTTTAGAACTTCTTCCACCATATCCACCTCTTTGTCCTCTATTATCTCTTCCTTTGCCTCTACCTCTGGTGCTGCTAGAATCTTTTTTCTTCCTTAGCTTCTCTTCCAATTTTATTGTAATTTGGTGGCACTTTTGAATAGTATCAGGAGTCAAGAGATTAATTTCATCTTGTATGGTCCACTTGATACTATTAAGGTACCTAGCTACCTTCAATTTTTCGTCTTATGCAACTCTAGACCTCATGCAAAGCCTCTGAAACTCTTTTATGTAAGAATTTACATCCAAGTCTTTCTTCCTTAGACCTTGTCTTCTCTTATGTAATTGGATTTCATAATCATTAGGGATATAAGCATCTCTGACCTTTGCAACCATAGCCTTCCATGTAGCAATGGAATTCTTTCCTTCCTTCTCTCTCTCTCATATTGGTTGAATTTCCACCAAGTGAGCGCAAACCCTCTTAGTCTGGCTTTAGCAACTTTTACCTTTTGAGCCTTAGTGATGCCATCACACTGAAAGTGTTTTTCTAGTCCTTCTATCCAGTCGAGGACTACCTCTGGTTCTATCTTTCCAATAAAGATAGGAATGCCTTCTAGTGCTTTACCACTCATAGCCTTTAATTCTTTATAGAATGGTTCCTCATTAAGGCTAGGGTTAGCTTCAGGTACTTCATCATCTATGGCAATCTCCTTGCCTTTCCCTTTAATCTTATCCTTTACTTCTTCTTCTTTTACATCGACTTCATCTACCTTTTTCTCTAATTGAGACAATCTATCTCTGAGTAATCTGTTCTCTTCTTCTTGCTCATCTCCCTTCTTCTCCAACTCTGCATTTGTCACCATTTTAGACTTTCCTACTGAATCTTCTTGTTGGAACATTCACCACAAGCCTGATCAAATATTCTCTGATACCAATCTAATGGATCTGCTCCAAGGTGTGCTCACACAAACTCTACCAAGGACTCAACTTGTACTAGTCTTCTTAGGATCCAAATATCTCTTCTAGGACCCCAATAATCTCAAGTCTCCAAGTCTAATACTATCCTAACTCAACTCCAAGAATTAGTCTCCTTGTGCTTAACCTTGAAGGACAACTATCAATAATTGTGTCTCAATTCTTCACTCTAACTTGGAGGGCTCCAAATGAAAATACATCATATCAACTTCACCAATGATGTAAGGGTTGTTTCAACCATAAAAACCTTCCTTTTACATCCTTACAACTCCATTGGAATGGGTCTTCAAACTCTAATTAGTCGAGTTCAAGACCGACTCTCCATTTGGTCCTATTAGGCCTAATTGCACAATTAGCCCTATCTCGAGGGTTTTTTTGGATTTTTTTCCCAAAAATTGACAATAAACCCCCAAAAAAACTTAGGATATGGATACCCTTTTCCAAGACCTAAAACATTTTCATGGTCTTAAGCTCCTAGGTCATCCGTACAATGGTATCCTATATTATAGGGCAAATAGGGCTAATTTAGTTCCTAAAATACAGTCCACTAATTTCTATGTAGAAATATATCTAAATGGATTGGTAAATACCCTATCTCTCTGTTAGGGATCTATAGGACCCTAAATCTTCTGAAACCACACTTGGTTTGTATCTCCCAAACACTCCCTTGAATATGCATCCAAACTTCTCTCTGTCATACACCTAACTAGACATTCATTACTCGCATAGGGCATGACCTTAAAATTAGTTAACTGGTTCTCCAAACCTGCTACTTGATTATTTACACTATACAAAGGCTCCCCTACCATATTAATCTACACCTTGAATATTTCCACAGTTGGATTCTATGGGGGAGCCATGAAACTAAAAATCACTCTGTCTCCTACAACAACTACACTAATTACTAAACAATTTACAAAGCCTAACTAATCAACTCAAAACAAATTTTCCACTGAATGAAAAAGTCTTAAAAATACTTCTACAACAGGGATCCAACACTAGAACAAGCTATTCAATCTATTAAAACACTTCCACACTCAAAGCAAGTCGACTGTTGCAGAAACCCAAAATACAGTGCTTCTATTCACTTTCAAAATCTTGCTACATCACACACTCCCTCGGGAAATGAGCCTCAAGGTATCTAAAGATTCCTCCTCCATGTTTCTAGGTCACTAGCATTCATATCCCTTCCTTACTTCAAAGGGAATCAAAATTTGTCGATTTTGCATGCAACATTTGCAAAATTTCAAATGTTGTCATGACAACATTTTAGCATCTTTTGGATTAATGATGCAAACTAACATTATGACCTCTAACTTACATCAAATGATGAATAAAAATCATTGAGGCCTTTTTAGGCACTTTTCTCTTCTTTCCTAAGTCTAGAACACTTTTAGAGCACATTTCCCATTTTAGGCCTAAACTAAGGACTAACTACTAGAAAGCAATACAACTAGATTGGATTGAGTACTAACTACTAATCCATCTAGTTACACACTTGCAAGACTTACTACGGTCAAATTGAAAAGTCACTGACTTGGCTAGAGTCAGTTACAATCCAAAATTGTATCAAGACTTTAGGGATAGCCTAGGTGCTTCTGCACTAGTAAACTGATCAAATAAAAAATGTTTTGACTGGCCTTTGTTCTTCCTATCAATGTCACTTGAAACTTAAATAACTCGAACAATTATTAAAAATAGCTAATGTGATCATAGACATAGGTAGATATACCTTTGTATATGATAAATGGATGAGCACACACCTTAACTTGATCTCTAGCTCTAGATTCAATCATCTGAGTGTTGCTCATTGTTCATTTCTTGATTGACTGTACACTTAGTTAATTCTTCAATTGATTCTCTATCACCATCGGTACAACTGATCTTTCATATCCAATACATAGAATTGCCAGCAATGACAACACCTCAATACAATAAAATTATCAAAACATAGATCATCTTCACCAAATACCAACATGATTCTTATTGTACCTAATCCCTTGTAACTGTTGGGGTAGCAAACCATATCCAAATTGACCAAATCCATTCTTCTTTTTCCTTTGTCTATGTCCATAAGAAGTTTTTATGTCCCTGTCCATAAGAAGATCATCTAAATTCTTTCCAATTTATCACCCATAGTACCTGAAATTTTAAAGAGGGAAAGGAAGTACTTAGGAATACCTTGAAGAGAGGCTACTAGGAGTTGCATCTTCCTAACACTAAATTTTTTACCTTTCCAACATGCCAACATTCTTTGGAGTCTTTCCAAACTCAAGATCCAAAAAGTTGGGGCCACCTCCTTAATAATGAGTAGTAAGCCCAAATGCACCCTTGGGAGGATAGAATTTTAGCAACTCCAAATATTTATATTTTATTTCTCAAACCATCCTATGTTATAGAAGTAAATTTTTCTCTTCTCATAGTTCATGTGTTGTCATGAAGGCTTAGCATATTTATTTAGAAAAGTTTCCCATTCTATCTAGCCTCTACCACCAAAGCCCTACCAAATAAGACTGTATCATCTACAAAATATTGCATGATATAAGGGGGTATAGAAAACATGACATTAAAATACCTTGAAGACTACCCATGTTCACCATATTCAAAATAATTCTAGCCAAAACTTTGGCTAAAATTATAAATAAGGAGAAAGTGGGTTCCTTTGTCTTCAACCTTTCTTAAAAACAAGGAGAAGCCAGAGTCCAGGAAACGGGGATGGAACATGATTAGGATTCCTAAGCTCACAAATATTCTAGATTTTGTATTTCTAATATGATGAAAGATATTGTCTTTGTGGGATTGAGTCTGTTGAGGCATAAATGACCAAAAGAAATCAAGGTCAATAGACTCTCAAGGTACTAAATTTTTATAGAGACTAGGATTAACAACTATGATTTATCTATTATGAGGGAACTTCAAACACTTATAATAGGAGAGGATATAACTTTCACAGAGGTAACATGGAAGAACAACTTTGAATTGAAACTGATCGGAAGTTGAGATGACAACAAAGGTGACATCTAAAGTTTTACCACCAACTTATATGGGAAATATAATAGAACCATGGGTAGGAAAGGTGAAACCTTTACAAGTTTGGATTATACAATTATATTGTTAGAATTATAATCTTTCCTTGGTATTTTATAAACCAAGGTCTTGTCTCATATTTGTAATTCCTTTAATAAGGAAATTAGATATTTCTCCTTAAGAGGACTCCTACACATGACACACACCAAATGTGAATGTGGCACACATAGAGTATTGGAGTTACATGCAAACTCCTCCAATCATATCTACTTAAGAGATGGTTCTCACACACTTCTAAGGGTTCTCATAGGGGTTCTAAGTTGGATTTCTTCTTTTTTCTCTCATTCTCATTCTTGCAATATTGTAATGAGCTTATTTCTGTCATTCTTTAAGCTTTGAGCCATATTCATATTATTCACAAGGGGGTTTTTCTTGTTTTACCCCCTTTCAAATCCTTGGGTTCTTGCCTTGGTTCTTAGAGAATTTTGGTGAACTTGTGTTTGATCTCTCTCTCTCTCTCTCTCTCTCTCTCTCTCTCTCTCTCTCTCTCTCTCTCTCTCTC
>MU225010.1:500622-519103 GCA_018584345.1 Thuja plicata | reverse complement strand
TGTGTAGTGCAGTTTCAAGGCAGAAGAAAGTAGGCCCTATCTTGGTGTATCACCTTTCCCTTTTAAGTAATTTGGTTTTCTGCATCTCCTTCTCCCTTTTCCTTGCAAGAGATAGTTTTAGGTGCATACTGATAGTAGAGGAAGCCGGCCTTCTCTGGAGATTCAATCTCGTAGTTCAAGTCCCACAGCTTGGAGGTTGATTCCATGTTTCACTAGGTTGCTGTTAGAGAAGCTTTCAGCAAGGGTGCAAACCTAAGTGACAACAGGTACTTGATCAGTTGGCACTCTGGCAAAGTAATTTGTTGATTATCTTTCAAAGATAGTTTTTTTGGCTGTTCTGTGCCGAGCAAGTTTGGCTCGTGCTGAGAAAATTTTCTTATGACAAGAAAAGTTCCTTGTGCCGAGTAAAGTTGCTTGTGACAAGAAAAATTTGCTCAATGCTAAGCACCATTGAAATTGCCGAGTGGAAACAGTGATGTTGGCTGACTTAAAGTAATTGGATTAATGATGAGATTTGAGATCTCTAGTCAACTTAGTTAATTTTATTGGGATATGTAATGGTAATTAAAGATTGATCCATGTCATTTAATGTATGGGTAACCATAATTAATGCATGGTTTTAAGATTTAATTAGAGACTACTTTGGAGAAGTAAATTTAATGCAAAGATGGAATGATCTGTTGGATCTAACCTAACCTAAGATCTATGGTCTTGTTTAAGCGAAAAAAGATTTATCTAACCTAGACAGAGAGGTATATGATAACCTCAAGGGGTTATTCATTGTGTGTGGATGAATGTATGTGTATGCTAAAGGTTTGCATAGTTGATTTACTGTTTGGCATGATCTAGCAAAGAAGGCAAAAGGCAGAAGCAAAAAGTTGCATATGTGATTGCTTGACGAATTTCCAAGTAGATCAGAAGGTTGAAATGACAATGTAGGCTATCCGGTAAGTTAACATTAGAGCTGTAATTAGATCTGAATTGCAAAGTAAGTTGTATGTATCAGATCACAAACTGCTGATTACTTTCTTACCATTGTATCAGTTAAATCCTTTAACAAGGTTGACTTAACAGTCATTTGTATAAATCCTCTAACAAGGTGACATTCAGTTTGGAATGTTCTAAGTCCTCTAACAAGGCCACTCCTGACAGGGTGATTAAATCCTTTAACCAGGTCACACCTAGCAGTGTGTTATTGTAACCTTTAACAGGGTTGGCTCCTCACAGGGCATCACTTCAGAAGTGTGAAAAATTGGTAGCATGTTACTAGTGGTTTTTCCCATATTAGGTTTCCATGTTAAATACTTGTGTCAATTTGTGTGAATGCTTATGGTTTGCTTTACTGTTATGTTACTACAAGCTAATTTCAATTGACAGTAAATTGCATGATTAAAGTTGTTGATTTATGCTACTGCTGCCGAGTAGATCTGAAGTACAGAAAGTTTTTATTTGCTACATCTAGACTTGAGGATAACTGATTTGCCCCTCCCCTCTCAGTTATTCTAAATTCATTCTAACAAAGATTGCATTCTTGATTATATGATTGATGATTCACAATATGATTTTTATATCCAAAGTATTACTGATTCAGCACTAGGAGATCCCAATGATGGGCACTCTACTAGTAGTTCTTGTCTTATTGCAGGCTCAGGTGTTGATCATACTACACCTCTATTTTCTGCTGGAAATGAATATTCAGAATGTTGGAAATAATGGAAAGTGTGTACTAAGAGGGGAGGGGTGAATCATTACCTCTAATTTTTTTTTATCTCTTTTAACCTTTATCCATTGTGTAATCAATTGCGTAGCCAACTGTCTGCTCTATACTATCTTTGTGTAATATATATCAATTCTTTAACTTTAACAAACATGTAAACATTCGTAGAAACATTCATGAAAGTAATTGACTCATAACACAAGATATGGTAACATATAAAACCCCTATTAAAAGATTAAAACTAGGGTGGGGATGACACCCACAAAATCTTCACTATCTACAGATTGGAAGGGGCTGGTTAAGGCTTACAATCTGATCACTTCTGATGATCTACCCTATTGGGAGTATTATGTGGAGACTGGTTAAGGTCTACTCTATTAAGAGATTTAGCAACACTGTTTAGTGTGCACTCGGTGAAGAGATTTACAATAGGATTGTTAAATCCACCTTCCTTGAAAGGATTTCTTCTATTTGATACACTTGTTAGAATGCAGACAAAAATACTCATTGACCTGAGTGTATGCAATCTAACAATTGCTGATTACAGATCCATTACAAATCACATGTATAAATGTATCACCTAATGTGATTGATTAATACCTCTGTTTCTCGGCAGCCTTTGTTCTTGGTTCTTGATAACCAAATTCATCTTTTGTTGTTCTGCTTCTTAAAACTCTTAGTCTGATCCATAGATGTGCTTTTTGACTACATTCATCCTCTCATCCATGATAATTAATGATTAAAACATCTATTTATAAGATAGTTTGACCTAATTAAGTTTCACATATAACAAAACTAACTCTATGATCAAAGGTTTACAACTTGACCTTGATCTCCTAGTCTGTATGTTTTTAATCAGTTAGACTGATTAAAACAATTACAATAATGTTGCTTGTCCCTTAAGTAATAGTTTTAACACAAATCAAGACTCTATAAATAGAATATATATTTTTTATTTGATGTGGAAGTCAGATCCACTTTTTCTGGGATGTAACTGACTTTTAGTGTCTGATGCTCAATTTGCTTTGAAATCAGTTTGACTGTCTTTCGGTGTTCCTTGGTTGAACTATCTTTTGGGTTCCTCTATTTTTTTTTCTCTCAGTTTTTACTATATTTTTCTTGTTGGGTGTCACTGTCAGTTTACTCATAATGGGTTCCACTTTATCATCTTTAGTTTGCACTTTCGGTTAACACTACAAAACTGTGTCATCAATTTTCTCCTTGCTTAGCATTTTTGGTTTGAACTAAAAACCTGACTTTCGGTGTAGTGTAACTGATGGTTTAAACAACTTGTTTTCTTATTGTATACTAATGGAAAAAATTTATGTTTATCAATGTTCACCTTTGACATTAGTATCAAAAAATGATATGTGCAGAATACTACCAAAATTTATAGTATGAACACCTTGTATATACCTTAGTCATTTCATGACTCCCCCTATGTATATGCCGATATAGTATAGTATATGTGTATGTACACTTTGTCTTTATACTATCTCATTCTTTTCTCTTTTGTGCTATATTTTCCTTTTCCCCTTTTTTCTTCTTTGTACATATCATTTCACTTTTCCCCCTTTTTTGATAGTAAGGGAAAAGGTGTATACCTATAGCTTATCAAAAATATGATAGTGTGAGGACTTCATTTCCTCCATCATCTTCTCCCATTTCTCCTTGAGATGTTCAAGAGCCATATGATCTAATGTTATCCGTGCATGTATGTCATAGATGCTGTCTGCTACATACATCTTAGGGGTGGCAATAAGTTGCCTTGCTAAACTTAGGTGAGTTTGTAGAAGTGTGAGGTTTGGTAATAGTAGAGACTGAATCTCGATAACCTCCTCTCTAAATTGTGATTCCGCTTCCAAAAGTTCCTGTCTCAACCTTTTGATTTCTATGATCTTCTCATAATGCAGTTTGATGACATTTCCATCGGTGGTTAGACTTTGTGCACTTGCAGTTAGATCAAATTCAATCTTTGTTATCTTGTCATTGTTATCCTTAGTAAACTTATCTAAAGTGGATAGATTTTGTGTTAAGGAAAAAACTTTGGTAATGATTGGATCTAATTGATCTGATAACTCTAAAAGCTTTACCTTATTCTCTGCCACTTCTTGGCTGATCTTTTCTGTCAATTTGTATTGAAACTTCTTATCTTCTCGCTCCTTAATTGCCTTTTCTTCATCTATGTTCTATGTTGTGATTTCTTCGGTGAGGACAACAAGTTGATGTAGAATGGGGGAATTGTGATCAACATCTATGTCAGGAACTATCTGGCTCAAGATTTCCCTTGTGTTCTCTAGTACCAATGAATCTCGGTGCTTCTTCTTAAGATTTTATTGCAAAGATTTCCTTTGACAGATTTCTCCATATTATTGGAGAGATTCAAAATCCAATGTAGTTGGGTCACATTTTGGTATTTCAATTATCTCATCTAGTGTGACTTCCAACTTGTTCTTATTTATTTTCTTCTTCTTCTGTGATCCACCTGTATGTAGAACCATAGTCAACTTCTCCGCTTGGTCTGATGTGCTACTTGATAGCTTTTGAGGTGTTGTACCTTTCTCTTATTTCTTGGTGTTTGCCTATCATTTGTCTGAGGACATCTCCTTATCAACCTTTGATGTTTCTGCAGCTTCACCTTTTGTATCCTTCGGTGTGGTATCAACTGTCTTTTCTTGCTCATCTTTCTCTTTTTGCACTTCATCAATATCTTTCAACTGTGCATCTTTTTCAGTGGTATCTCCATCTTTCTGTTCTCCATCGATGACATTTTGTTCATTGGTTGTGTCCTTCTTTTAACCAGATGTATCTTTTTGATTACCCTTTTCCTTTGGTATGCTTGCATCAGGCTCAGAGGTCTTTTTCTTTTGTGAGATTATATTGATTACTTGAATCAATAGTGGAATTTGGACCGGTATATGTACCTATGCAACATCAATTATAGTGTCTATTTTTTAGTTTGGTCCTTGACAATAGTGACATCTTCATCTTTCTAAATTTTATTTGAAGGATCATCGGTGATGTCAATAATAGTATTGTCCATAGTGTTGTCCGACCATGTCTCATCTGCAACATCTATATTCTTGTTGCATGTAGTGTCCAATTCCTCTTTGTCCAATTCTACATTAGTGATAGTAATTGGTTTGGTGCTCTATCTAGCCTGATCATCCTTGGTCTGTTGAGCTTCGATAAGAGCAATTTGTGGCTCGAGACTTGTATCCTTTTTAGAAATATCAAGTATCTTTATCCATTTAGCTTCATTCTTTCTGTCTAGGTCCAGTAGATCTCCTTTAAGCACTTGGTAAGCTCTCAACTTTGGTGAGAACTGTTTGGAGTGAATTTTCATCATTTCTTTAATTTCCTCCATTTTTGACTCGGCAGGCATGACAGATACTAGGGCTCTTTCCCTGATCTCTTTCTCAGAGTGCAAGGGAAATTCCCATCTTGCCGACAACCTATCTTGAAGTTATTTTGGTATTTTATCTTCCAATTGTATTGGGAGGTATTTGAATATTCACATCATTTTGATAATTGCCTCCTCAATCTTATTTTAATCCAAGGGACCCAATGTTAGCCATTTCTTGATCTTTCTATCATTGACTGTTCCTGATTTGATAATTGAGGCACATACTTGATCAATAGTTTCAGTAATCTTATCCTTTTCCTTTTGAACAACTTCATCCTGTTTGGTGTCCTCTATGTCCTCCTTGGTTTTGATGAACTTTCTTCTTTTTGTAGGTCCTCTTTTCTATGTTTTAGGTTTCCTCTTGTAGGTCCTTACTTGACCTTTCTTTAATGGTGAAGGACTTATGTCCTTTTCTGTTTGACTCCTTGTCTTGTTGCAACTATGGTCCTAGGCTTCTTAGCTGGTGGAGGTAATGGTGTATTTGACTCTGTAGACTTAGAGTCACTCTCCTTCTTAGCTTCACTAACGGGTGACTGTCCCTCAGTTTCTTCTTCTGTAATTGACAACCTTTTCTTCAAGTTCTTGACCATTTTTTCTTTCTTCTTGTCTATCTTATTTACAACCAAGCAAGTTTTGATTCTTTCTTTGGCTTCTTCATACGTGCCGAATTTGGGTTGTGTTTTATCTATTGGCTCATTTATTAATGCATCAATTGAATTAGATGTTTGATCTATGTTCAATTCATAGTCAAGTGGAGATATCTGTGCTATCCTTATTACAACTGGCTTGATGTATGTGAAGTCAGTTTCTACCATGAAACATATATCAGTCTCAAATTTTTTAATTAACTGTTCGGGTATCCTTACTCTCTTTTGCATTCTCTCCTTGAATTTAGCAAAGTATTCATCCATTACTGACTCAAAGTTATCTCCTAGTGATTTTATAAACTCACTAATCTGTATGGTCACTGGTCTTGTTGTATCCCATTGCACATTACCTTTTGATGGAAAATATTCTTGGAAGTAGAAGAATATGCACATGATAAGTGAACCAAACTTACATGAATTTGACTTTGCATTTCTGATTGTCTTCAAGTTCTCTTCTAACTGCTTGAGTAGAATTTCTGATAGATCCAATTGAATTCCCTTCTTGAAAATCTTGTAGGTTGTATCCACTACTCTAGATGCAATGTTGTTCATCCTACTAGCCTAAAATAACTTGTATCCTAAGACACATGCTCCAAATTCTAGTTCATCATGTGTAATGGTGGATACCTTAAGTCCTCTTCCATCACATTTAGCTCCCATGTTGTTCTCAATGTCATCCTTAGGTAGGTGCTTCAATGCCTTTACCTTATCACTTAATGGATAACTGGTGACAACATGTATAACATCTCATGTTATTAGTTTAGGCTCATCCAGCCATAGCTTTTGCTCATGGATCCTACTTAGTACTAACTGAATCCATTCGGTCTTGAATTCTTTTGAGAGCCATAGGGAATTTGTAAGCCCTTCTACTTCAATGTGTTTGTGTTCTTCTTTGATAGTGCCATCATCTTTGCATAGCTTCTTGAAATCTTGGTCAACCTCCAGGTCTCCAATCTTAGCTATTTTGTAATGTATGTATGCTCACACGTCTTCGACGAGAAAAACCCTAGCTGGTATTCTTGAGAATGCTACAACATTGTTGGATTGTGAGGAAACCTCTGGGCATATCTTATAATGTGGTTCCTCATAGAAAGATTTCTTTATAAGATTGATCTTGTTCTTCTTAATACTCTTCAGCTTAGTGTTTCTTGATGTGGTCGACATTGATTCTAAAATTAGGGATTTCCCGTAAATGATAGACAGAGTTCTTTGTTTATGATTGGTACTTAATTTAACCTCGGTAGATGTAAATGATCTTCTTGGAGTGATTTGAACCTGGTTGGATTCGCTCTGCAAATTCTTTGTGCTCTGGTTTCACTTTGGTCCCTTCACTTTACTCGCTAGTGAGAAATGAAACCCTTCCGTCATCTATTTATAGACTTTTCCCTAAGTTGAGTCATTAATGCTCAACCATTCCTTGATGTGTAAAGATAGAGTCATCAGTTGATACACTAACTTTTCTTTTGGTGATAACACGATGCTTTGGGTAGTCATTTAACTTGTTTCTTTTACCGACAAGTTTTGGTGTATGACGAAGACAAGTTTGTCAACTCACATGATTACTGACGGATCTCAGTTTACACTAGCAACTTTAGCTTTTACATGTTAACCAACGATTCTTAATAATTTTAGATAACTCATATTTGAATGTATACCGATGTATTTTGGTATGTATTGACCGAAGAAATAGTTTTCACAGAATCATAACAAGTAATACCATAGTTCATCTATAATCATGCTAATTTGGCATTTCAACTAAGTATAATGGAATTGATGCAAAATATAACTTGGTATAATGTAGTTCCATACTTGTTCTGCTTAGGTGAGGGTGGTGATGTCACTAGATCCATTGGATAAGGTGTCACCATTTTCATTTCTCGGTCCAGCTTGTTCAATGTTTGTAGCTTTCCTCCACATTTTGTTTCTCATCTTCCTGATGTCTTCAATGATGTTTCCATTGAAAAAGGTGCTGGTCTCTATCATTTGGTCTCTGTAGTCTTTATTGAGATGACCAACTTTATGACAGTGTAAACATGCTTTTTTGGGGTTTATCTAGCCTCTAGGATTTCTTTTCCTTTGTCTTATACAGTTTGCAACAATGTGACCAAATATTCCACATGCTGTACAATTTTCCCAGGTGTTGTAATCCCATACATACTGGTTACCAACTCTTTTCGGTTGATAGGAAGATTCTTGACCTTTAGGCTTCCATGCTTGCTTTTTCTTCTTCCAGCATTCAAGAGTTATGTCCCCATGCATTTTGCAAGTAGGATAGTATTTGTCCATTTAGGTTTCCTTCTTAGGTTGTTTCATCTCAGATTTACATTCATAAGCTTTATGTCCTTTCATGTTACATTTATAACAAATTCCTATGAATGAAGATGTAGATTTAGGAATACCTTTCATTTTGTTCCTGCATACATTTGATGTGTGGCCTTGCTTTCCATAGTGATTGCATGTCAGATTTCTTGGTCTTGGATTTGCAAAGAAATTCTTTGGATCAACTTGATTAGGCAGTTCTCCATTCTTGGTATAGCTTAGTCCGGTACTGTTGTTGGCTCTCCTTTGTCCATCAAGAAAATCATCCATTCTTTTATTTCTTTCTTTAGCTCTCTTGATAATATCATTATGCTGCTGCTGAATTCTTACTTCTTGTTTTAGCTTTTCATTTTCTTCCCTTAGCTCACTGATAGCTTCTATTCTTTCAATGAGTTCAACATTCATTCAATTTTCCTCTTGACTCATAAGAATAATCTTTTTTGTAATCTCATTATGATGTTCTACAAGTCTTTGTATTTTTGACTCTTTCTCTTGTAGCTTTTCAGTAATCCTCCTTCTATCATCAATAGCTAGTGTTCTCTCTTGTTTATCTTGTCCAACATTGTTCATGACATCAATCATTCTTACCATCTATGTCTCTTGACTGATTTAGAGAGATTTCACTTGTCCAGCTAGATGTTGATTGATTTCATTTAAGCTTGTGATGCTTTCCTCTGATGTATCTGCTTCTTTTCTAGTTGTAGATCCTGAAGACTCAAATAGATCTGGTATCTCTTCTTCATGGTAATCTGTTTCATTACAATGAGATGCCATAATCTTCCTTTCATCTAACAACTATCTCATCTTGATTCTAGCTTCTTTATACTACTCATAGAAGATCTGAATTTCTAGCTTCTGATTCTCAATACTTTTGTCAAGTCTGTACTTCTCCATTGTATGATCTTTTCTCTTAAGTCTTTAAGATTTCCAAATAAGAGTTCTAGCTCTGATACCAATTGTTGGAAATAATGGAAAATGTGTACTAAGAGGGGAGAGGTGAATCAATACTTCTAAAACTTTTTATCTCTTTTAACCTTTATCCATTGTGTAATCAATTGCATAACCAACCATCTGTTCTATACTATCTTTGTGTAAGATATATTAATTCTTTAACTTTAACAAACATGTAAACATTCATAGAAAGATTCATGAAAGTAATTGACTCATAACATAAGATATGGTAACGCAAAAAATCCCTGTTAGAAGGTAAAAACTGCGGTGGGGACGTCACCCACAAAATCTTCACTATCTGCAGATTGGAAGGGGCCGATTAAGGCTTACAATTTGATCAAATCTGATGATCTACCTTGTTAGGAGTATTATGTGGAGACTGGTTAAGGTCTACTCTATTAATAGCTTTAGCAACACTATTTAGTATGCACTCGATTAAGAGATTTACAATATGATTGCTAAATCCACCTTCCTTGAAAGGATTTATTCTATTTTCTATACTTGTTAGAATGCAGACAAAAATAATAATTGACCTGAGTGTATGCAATCTAACAATTTCTGATTATAGATCCATTACAATTCACATGTATAAATGTATCACCTAATGTGATTGATTAATACCTTTGTTTCTTGGTTCTTGATAACCAAATTCATCTTTTGCTATTCTACTTCTTGAAACTCTTAGTCTGATCCATAGATGTGCTCGTTGGCTACATTCATTCTCTCATCCATGATAATTAATGATTACAACATCTATTTATAAGATAGATTGAACTAATTAAGTTTCACGTATAACAAAACTAAATCTATGATCAAAGGTTTACAACTTGACCTTGATCTCCTAGTCTGCATGTTTTTAATCAGTTAGACCGATTAAAACAATTACAATAATGTTGCTTGTCCCTTAAGTAATGGTTTTATAACAAATCAAGACTCTATAAATAGAATATATTTGTTTTATCTGACATGGAAGTCAGATCCACTTTTTCTGGGATGTAACTGACTTTCAATGTTTGATGCTCAGTTTGCTCTAAAAATAGTTTGATTGTCTTTCGGTGTTCCTTGGTTGAATTGTCTTTTGGGTTCCTTTGTTTCTGTTCTCTTAGTTTGCACTATATTCTTCTCATCGGGTTCCACTATCGGTTTACTCCTGTCGGGTTCCACTTTATCATCTTCAGTCTGCACTTTTGGTTAACACTACAAAACTGTGTCATCGATTTTCTCCTCGCTTAGCATTTTCAGTTTGAATCAAAGACCTGACTTTTGGTGTAGTGTAACCGATGGTTTAAACAACTTGTTTTCTTATTGTATACTAATGGAAAAACTTTATGTTTATCACAGAATGAATAAATGTATCTCAAGAATCTCAATGGTCAATTAAAGATTTGGCCCCCGCTCCACAAGCAATTACATAGTTGTATTGTCAAAGTGCTATCCACTTAGCAAACATTCCTATGTACCATTCAAGCTCCATAGTTCCAGTTGAAAAATTACATGATGATCAAGCTATCAACAATATATTTAAGACTCTTTCAAAAGAAACCTCTCAAAATCATTGTAAACATTTGGGTGTGATACCTATTGATCTCATCTCCCCAAGTAAAGATTAAAGGGGGATGTTAGAATTATAATCTTTCCTTGGTATTTTATAAACCAAGGTCTTGTCTCATACTTTTAATTCCTTTAATAAGGAAATTAGATATTCCTCCTTAAGAGGATTCCTACAAATGGCACACACCAAATGTGAATGTGGCACACAGAGAGTATGGGAGTTACATGCACACTCCTCCACTTATCTGTACTTAAGAGATGGTTCTCACACACTTCTAAGGGTTCTCATAGGGGTTCTAAGTTGGATTTATTCTCTCTTCTCTTATTCTCATTCTTGCAATATTGTAATGAGCTTAGTGCTCTCATTCTTTAGGCTTTGAGCCATATTACTATTATTCACAAGGGTTTTTTTTCTTGCTTTTTCCTTTTTCAAATCCTTGTGTTCTTGCCTTGGTTCTTGGAGCATTTTGGTGAACTCTCTCTCTCTCTCTCTCTCTCTCTCTCTCTCTCAATATTTGGTAAATCTCTTCCATTGCATACTCTCTTGGATTCTTTCCTTATCTTTTTCATTTTACTTTATGTTTCTAACATATATTTATCATAAAAATTACGTTATAATTGTCTATCAAAAATATGTTCTTCAGTTATCACATTCACCATGAAAGTAGGTTCAAAAAGAACACCATGAGAATAGAGATCATTAACCTTTGAAACATTGTAAAGAGGGTCATCCTATAGTTTAATTATCTCACTAGGGTCAAAGGTAATGCAAATATTAGGTTTAGGTTTAGGTTTTGGTCCATTTTTTAGATTGATCAATGAGGTTGACAACATTATTGACTTCAATACATGTATGGTCATAGTGCACAATATATAGGTAGAAGAAGGCAAATAATGGGTAGTCTCAATGATATTGGTTGAATGAGAGATGAAGGGATTGGTATAGATTTTCAAATTTTGGTTGTGTCATGCCCAAAATTTAGGGTAAAATACCAACAATTTTTTTTTTAAAAACTAAAAGTTTACTACGGTTACAAGTTGTTATGGCGATGAACGCCCAAGTTTACTTGGTTAACTAACAAAAGAAAAACAAGTGGATCCTCAAGGAGAATCATGACGAGCACTAGCTAGTTAATGTCCCTTGAGAGATCCATTTTGAATAGGTTATCTAGCTCGATCAAATGGATCTTGAAACATATTAAATCATAACTCAGAGAGGTTAAATTAAAAAGTTATCTTTGATAACAAGGGTTACTATAAATCAAGAGTATTTAAACAATCAGATTTACCCATCTAAATAATTATATTTATTAAAACTCAAAATCTCGCTAACTCCTAAGGAATCTCTCTAGACTTTATTGTTAAATAATGATCATGAGGGTACATTAGGCATCATATTATTCCATAATTAATACTGCAAAATATGGGTCAATTAATTAAATCTTAACTGAACCAAGATCTTAACGCTTCTAGGTTACTAATGTTATTAATAGTTTATTTTAATAAGACCCATATACATAGATCAAAATATTTCCTCCATAGATAAAATTCTTAAGAGAAATGTCATCTTAACCTCTAGTTCAACTTAAATTTAAATCCGTTAACTTAGGTCATAAATGGGACATTTGGTTTCAACTAGAATTAACTATAATATGTAACTTATAGTAATAAGAGAAAAAAATACACTTAACCTAATTTTAATTGAAATATAATACCATATTTAAATTCCAAAAAATCAAAGTTACCCAAAGCCATTTTTTATAACATCACTTATTATTTCCTAGATTTTACTCACAACGGATTCATTTAAAAGCTCCCATTAATTGTTTATCACCCGATTTACTAGAAATCAAGAGTATTTAAACAATCAGATTTACCCATCTAAATAATTATATTTATTAAAACTCAAAATCTCGCTAACTCCTAAGGAATCTCTCTAGACTTTATTGTTAAATAATGATCATGAGGGTACATTAGGCATCATATTATTCCATAATTAATACTGCAAAATATGGGTCAATTAATTAAATCTTAACTGAACCAAGATCTTAACCCTTCTAGGTTACTAATGTTATTAATAGTTTATTTTAATAAGACCCATATACTTAGATCAAAATATTTCCTCCATAGATAAAATTCTTAAGAGAAATGTCATTTTAGCCTTTAGTTCAACTTAAATTTAAATCCGTTAACTTAGGTCATAAATGGGACATTTGGTTTCAACTAGAATTAACTAAAATATGTAACTTATAGTAATAAGAGAAAAAAATACACTTAACCTGATTTTAATTGAAATATAATACCATATTTAAATTCCAAAAAATCAAAGTTACCCAAAGCCATTTTTTTATAACATCACTTATTATTTCCTAGATTTTACTCACAACATGGATTCATTTAAAAGCTCTCATTAATTATCACCCGATTTAATTAGAAGTTATAATCATCTAGGCTAAATATTTATCTAAATAGATTCCCCCCCAAAGTCTAATAAAATAAATTTATATCTTTAAAATCTTAAATAGTTTAAATCGAAAATAATTCATAATTATAATAGTTTAATAAAGGAATCATCAAATTTACCCATTATTCCAACTATAGTTGAATTCTTTCACTAAGTCTAAAGTAGGCTCCAACTTACATTAGCTATAAAAAATTAATAATTAACTTATAATAATAATTGTTGCACTATAATCCAATTCACATTCTAATGTTCAAATGATAAAACTAACCCAAGCTTTAATTTATTAAAATTCACATAATTAGATCAAAGTTAAAATCACAACATTCACCCATGGGAGATTTTTCCATTAAAAATTCAAATCTACAGTTTTATTAAAGGAAATGGTCAACACGATTAAGGTTATACTTTAATGAATTTTCATTCAATAGCCAAATTGAAGGTTACACCTTATTAAAATTTTAATTAACGTACAAATAATTTAAATCCTCACTCTAATGACAATATTTACTTAACAACCCACTTAATAGAGTGTAATTTAAATAAAAACCACATTCATATTATAAAATAATTTTTAATTAATAGTGTTGGAATTAATGGGAAGTGTGTACTGAGAGGGGAGGGGTGAATCAGTACCTCTAAAACTTTTATCTCTTTTATCCTTTAACCTTTATGTAATCAATTGATTGTCCAACCATATGTTATATACTATCTTGATGCAAGATAAATCAATTATTTAACTTAATCAAACATGTGAACATTCATAGAAACATTCATGAAAGTAATTGAAACATAACACAAGATATGATAACACAGAAAACTCTTGCTAGGAAGTAAAAACTGTGGTGGGGATGACACCCATAATTTTTTCACTATCTGCAGATTGGAAGGAGCTGGTTAAGGCTTACAATTTGATCACTTTTGATGATCTACCCTGTTAGGAGTATCTGTGGAGACCTGTTAAAGTCAACTCTATTAAGAGCTTTAGAACACCATTTAGTGTGCACTCAGTTAAGAGATTTACAATAGGATTGTTGAATCCACCTTCCTTGAAAGGATTTTTACACTTTGCTTCACTTTTTAGAATGTAAGAAAATTATACTTTAACCCGAGTGTATGCAATCTCCTATTGTTGATTACAGATCCATTCAATATTACATGTATAAGTGTATCACCTAATGTGATTGAATAATACCTATGTTGCTTGATAGCCTCTGTTCTCGGTTCTTGATAACCAAATTCACCTTTTGCTGTTCTAGTTTTTGAAACTCTCAATCTGATCCATAGATGTGCTTGTAGGTTACATTCATCCTCTCATCCATAATAATGAATGATTACAACATCTATTTATAAGATAGATTGACCTAATTAAGTTTCACGTAAAACAATATTAACTATATGATCATAGGTTTACAACTTGACCTTGATCTTTATTGTATGTGTTTTAAATCAGCTAGACTGGTTAAAACACTTACAATAATATTTCTTGTCCCTTAAGTAATGGTTTTAAAACACATCAAGACTCTATAAATAGAATATGAATGTTTTATATGATGTGGAAGTCATATCCACTTTTTGCGGGATGTAACTGACTTTCGGTGTCTAATGCTCGGTCTGCATAGAAATCAGTTTACCTGTCTTTCGATGATCCTTTGATTGACCTGTCCGTCAGGTTCCCTTGCTCTGTCAGGTTCCTCTGTTTCCACTCTTTCGGTTTCACTTGAGATTTGTCTCATCGGGTTCTTCTATCGGGTTGTTCCCGTCGGGTTCCTCTTAGCACTTTTGGTTTTGCATTGTGCCTTTGGTTTACCCTTTGAACTGCTCTGTCGGTTTGATCTTATCCTATCTTTTGGTGTATGATTACCGAAAGTGTTCTTAGCATACTAATGGAAAAATAATTTCATGAATCTCCCCCTTTGACATTAGTATCAAAAATAGAATGTGCAAAATACTAAAAAAATGTTTAGTATGTACACCATATATATTCCTTAGTTATTTCATAACTCCCCCTATGTATATGCCGGTATAGTATAAGTGTATGTACATGATACTTTATTATTTTTCACCTTGTGCTGTATATATCATATCATATCATTATACTCCCTTTTTTGTTCTTTTTCAATACTGTATAGCTTTCCATCTATACATATATAGTTTTCCATTTGTACATATCATTATTTTCCCCCTTTTTTGATATTAAGGGAAAATGTGTATACCTATAGCTTATCAAAAATGTGAGTGTGAGGACTTCATGTCCTCCATCATCTTCTCCCATTTGTCCTTCAAGTTGTCTAGAGCCATGTGATCAAGTGTGATCCTTGCATGCATATCGTAGATGCTATCTACTACAGACATCTGGGGGGTAGCTATTAGTTGCCTTGCCAAACTGATATGTTGTTGAAGTAGTGTAAGACTTGGTAGAATTTGAGCCTGGAGCTCGGTAACCTCTTCCCTAAATTGTGTTTCAAAAATTCTCACAGTTCCTGTCTTAACTATTGGATCTCAACAATTTTTTCATAATGCAACTGTAAGCTATGAAATCTAAGATGTTAGGAGCATAATCAACTATTAAATACACTCAACAACTTAAAAAAATAACTACATACAAGATTAGACCTTAAATAAAAACTTGAAATAAGCTTATGGAATAGGAAGTGAAAACTTCCTAAAAGCCTATTCAAGATCCTATTTGATATTTAGATATGTCTATTTGCTTAATGAAAGATGCTAATTAAAAATAGATGTGAGCTCAAACTATATTATGTTAAAAAGCTTCAAGATACTCTTAGATGGCTAGGATGACTATTTAAATCTGCATTATAAGTTTGCATGCAAAAATAGATTGAAAATATGAAGGAAAGGGGTTCCTTATATGGGCAATGGGTAGGAAAACCAAGGGCTACAATGAAAAGTTTAAGAGAGGTCCAGATGCCACTAGAAGAGAGCACATAGATTGGGCTTCTTTAAGTGCATCAAATTGTGACACTTGTCACAAGGGGATTGGGTTGAAATTAGGGAGGAATGTGACCATTTAGAGAAATGGACCAAGAAGCCTTTAGAAGATAAGGCTCATAAAGAGGGTGTAAGAGCCTTAATAAGGGATGTAAGAGGAATTTATGAAGGTGTAAGAGATATTTATGCTTATGGATAAGCGTGAATTGATATTATTGTGTGCTAAAAAGTAGTCATGCTTCTACGAGTTATTATATTCAAGATTGCTCAAGAATGAGGTCTCAAATGGAGACTCATAGCTCCCTATTCATGGAGTGCAAGGGTTTGTAATGGAGGCCCTCAGTTTAGACCTAGTAATTCCCATGCAATTACACCATGAAATGAGAGATTCAAAGAGGAAGAGCAAGAATTCTATTCTCCATGATCATCAAATATGTATTGCAAATGAAAATGAAAACTACTCTATATGATAACAATGTATGAAGAAAATTAATCTATATGATAACAATGCATGAAAGGAAATATGCAAACTAATCTATGAAGGACATATGCATCTAAATTAACATGAATCTACTCTAAATGGATTTCCATTGATGCATGAGAGAAGAAAACAAGAAGAAGAGAAGCTGCATAGTTCAAGCTCAAATGCTCAAACTCTTCTCTAAAGTTGCTCTCCAAACCTGCAGCATAACAATAACATAAAAATTCTATATCTGATCTGATCTCTAAATGAGAAGGAGAGGGCTCCTTATAAAGGAAAGTGTGGAGAGGAAGGCATCCTCAAGAGCAATGTGGGATAAATCTCTAAAAAGGAAAGTAAGAGGAAAAAGCCCACCACTTAGGAACATGTGTGGAAAAAAGGAGTTTTATTTATTTTTTATTTGATTTATTTCCTTTATTTCATCAAAAAGAGAGCTTTAAGTGGGGATTTTATTTATTTAATTAGAAGAGGGATTTTTATTTTAATTAAATAAGATTATTTTATTTAATAAAAAGGGATTTTCTTTTAATTAAATAAGATCATTTTATTTAATTAAAAAGGGTGTTTTCTTTTAATTAAATAAGATTATGGATAAAATGATCAAACCTTAGGAAATATTAAAATAATTGAATTAATTAAAATTTGATCAAGGAAATTGATTTGAATTGAAAATATTGCAAGGCATTGATTCATGAAATTGATAAATTGATTTCGTCATTTGATAAATTGAAGAATGGGGCCCTATAGTATAGGCAACCATTTTAGGGTGCATACATTTGCCCCTCTTTGACTAATGTGTGATCTTTATGAGAACACATGTAGTCAAAGAATGTAGTTGACACGTGAGATCGATTTGCGATCACAAAACAACCCAGACGTGTGGTCGACAGATGAAACACATCAGGACAAAGATAAGCTGTTTGAAAAAGACAAGATCAACACCCCTGTAAATAGGTAATTGACATGTCAAAGATAATAACCTCAAGCAAGGTTTCCCCAAGCGGAGCAATTGATAGGATTGATAAAGCTGAATCAAGGATTGAAGTTTGAGAGGTACTTCCCCCTTGTGATGAAAATCAAAATGAGGTAGAGGAGAAACAACAAATTGATAAATTTGATCAAATCAAACTAAAGATAAGGTTCTTGATATAAGATGAAAGATAAAAGGATCATAGAACCAAGGTAAATCATCAAGCACGAAAGATTATGCCCCAAGGTTGAATTAGAAGAAAAGAAGTGGGTGAAAGCGAATGGAAGATAGAAGTTTGGAAGAGGTGGAAATAAATGGAGAGAAGAAAGAGAATCCACCTTAAGAAAGAGAATGTCCCAAAATCAATCAACTGTTTAAGATATAAAATTTAATTGAGATCACGAAAGAAGATAAGAAAATGAAGATAAAACATGACCATTGTTGATTAAAAGTCCACAAGAAAGATGAAGGAAACCCTCTCAAACTCATAGTGCATCCTAAAAATGCAAATTAACATGAAGTGTAACAATGCAAGCTACATGAAAATGCAAAGGTGTACTTGCAATAGAGAAACCATAACATAGGAATTTGTGTTCATCATTCACTAGAGAATGTTAAGGAAATTATTTTCATCATTGGGCCATTATTAACGGACATCGAAAAATCACACAATCATCACTAGTGACAAGCGCAACTATGAAGATATGAATGTGATTTATATAAGATTGGAATGTGGAAAGATTATAGCATAAGCATCAAAGACATAAAGGTCAAGATGACTTTGATGTTAGCTTACCCAATTTAATATAGAAAAACCATGCTCGCATCAAGGCACAGATGCCAGGATGACCAGAAGAATGGTTGTGCAAAAATAGTCAAGGATAAAGCCTCAAATATCTTAAGTGTTTCAAGGGAACAATAAGAGACACTCAAGAGTTTCAAGACCACACCCACAAGAAGAAAGCAAATAAAAACATGCCCCATGCCCCAAGTCCTCTAGCTATGCATCCCGGAGAGACTTATTAG
>MU225010.1:472722-496715 GCA_018584345.1 Thuja plicata | reverse complement strand
TGCATTGCAATCATATAGATTAGATCTCATTTTCATGCATTCAAATCTCTCGTTTCATGGTGTATTTGCAATAGACACAACTAGGTCTATCTGAGGGCCTTCATTTTACATTTTTACACATTCATGAATAGAGAGATATGGATTGATATTTGAAGCCTCATTCTTGAGCAACCTTGAATGGAATGATTCATAGAAGTGTGACAACATTTATGCACACAACATTAAAATAGGAGGATTTGCCAAGTATTTCTTGATTTGATCTATGCTCTTTTGACAATCCTCATTCCAAGCACATTTGAATCCCTTGTGTAAGTTCTTGTTGGAGGGTTGAGCTCTATCTGCTAACTGTGAAATGAATCTCCTTATGGATTGAAGACATCCTTGAAGACTCCTCATTTGACTAATGTTTCTAGGAGGTGGCATATCTATGATTGCTTGGAATTTTTCAGGGTCTACCTCTATTCCTCTTGCTGAAATGATGAATCCTAGCAGTTTTCTAGAGGTGACCCCAAATGCACACTTTTTAGGATTTAACCTTAGTTGAAATTGTTCCATGCGATCTAGAATGACTTCTAAATCATCTAAGTGTGTATCTCTCTTCTGAGACTTGGCCAAGGTGTCATCCACATAATATTCCATGTTTTTATGCATCATGTCATGAAAAATGGTTGTCATAGCTCGTTAATAGGTGGCTCCTACATTTTTTAATCCAAAAGGCATAACGTTCCAACAATATGTACCCCATGCACAAGTGAATGCAGTCTTTTCTTGATCTTCAGGAGCTATCTTAATCTAATTGTACCTGGCAAAACCATCCATCAAGGAATAAATATCATAACCCACAGTCATATCCACTATCATGTCTATATTGGGAAGTGGAAAGTCATCCTTTGGGCACGTTCTATTGACATCTCTAAAATCTATGCAAACTCAAATGTATTTGTCATGTTTGGAAACTAGGACAATGTTTGATATCCATTTAGCATAGGCAATAGCTCTTATGAATCCTGCACCAAGGAGTTTGTCTAATTCTTCTTTGACTAGATGAGCTATGTGATGATGCATCTTTCTCAATTTTTGTTTAACCAGTTTGCCACCCAGAGCTATGGACAAGTGATGCATGATAAGATTAATGTCCAACCCTGGCATATCTGAATAATTCCACAAAAAAATGATCTTCTTTTTTGTAAGAACTTAGTGTAAGCTTCTTTTTCTTGTGGTGACAAGGACTCAACCAAGTGTACTATCTGTGGAGCCTCATATATACCCAAATTGACTGCTAGTGTTGGTTCAATAAGCACTAAAGATCTATCTTGAAATTAGCTAGGGAGACGATCAAGTACCACATCCTTAGGTGCCTCAGAGAGGTTTTCACCCTTGGATACGTCATTTCTTTTTACTTTTTTTTTAGTTCTGACACTGCCACATAGTGGTTTTCACCATAAGAACTCCTATTCTTTTTATTTTGTGACTAAGGTACTTGATGTCTGGCTTTGTCATGCTGGTAGCTGGTTCACTGGTGGAAGAGACTATGGGTTTAATGGCATTTAGGTAACATGCTATCTCATAATCATTTTGAAATTTTAAGAGCTCAGGTTCTTGATAGCATTGGGACCAATCAATAAGGTCTAGATGAACAAGAGACAAGTCAACGACTGGTTCAAGGTTATAAATGTGAATGATATTATTTCTGTTGACTGAAGAGTCAGAGTCCATCCAGTATCCTTCTAAGCTACCCAAATTAGGATTCATCCTAACAAGTGAAGAATCATCCACTAAGGAAAAATGTGGGTTCAAATAATCTAATCCTACACGTGACTCATTGACTACCTTAGGTTGAGCACTATAAGTGTGGATCCATGTCAACTGTGGAAGGCTATGAGAAGGAGTCCCACTCATACTCATATGAACTTGTGTCTGAACTGTGACTAGGTTGTTTACAACATGAGGGTTTGGGACATTATGATGTGGAAGGTCTAGTGTCATCAAGAGTAGCACCTTCTTTTTCCATTAGACGAACAAGATTCTTTCACTGACGTTCTCTGAAAGGATCTTCTACATTTGATTCTTGTTATAAAGTTGCAACTGACACATGAGTGACCATAATATCTGAATCTCCCTAGAGGAGTTTAGTGGAAGGGAACCAATCTACACACATGTCTTGCTGATTTGTCAAACTAGGTATGTATTCTGGTTCATCTTCACTTCTGACTTATCAAGGATAGGAGTAGTAGGCTTGTTGCAATTCACAAATCCTAGGCCAACTGACTTCTTAGAATTGCATCCAAAAAGAGCATGATCAAGAGTTTTGGCTCTAGAATCCAATATATAATTAAGAGATCCATGTCTAGGATAGCCCATCTATCTAAAAAAAGTAAACACTCATCCATAAGTCTTAGGAGAGGGAGAGAAGTTCTCATTGTGCATATATTTCTCTTCTCTATATATCCAGTCTCTAACAAATGTCTCTTCTTTCTCATCTTGAATAGGCACTGAGGACTCTACAAACATGCCAAATAAATTCATAGCTGAAGAGGAAGGTCTCTTTTCTTGTGAAGGATTTCCATAAGACCGAGGTGAAACTGGCAATGTTGTGAGGGAGTTGAGTTGATACCCCCCATGCCAAGGTCTACTGACTTAAGCTTGACTTTACATTCAGCTAAGGTCACATCGAAGTCTTCTACTTCTCTATTAAGGGGAACATGAGTTCCTACTGAAATTGAATTAACAGATAAAGTGTTATCCCTAGGTATACAAATTTCTATTCCATTGTAAGGGAACTTAACACATTGATGATAGGTAGACGACACCGCTTGAATACCATGAATCCACAGTCTACCAAGTAAGATATTATATGCAAGGGGACCAACATCAACTATTTGATATAAAATGTCTTTTTTAATAGGGCCAATCCTAATAGGAAGGATGACCAACCCCTTGGAACTTCTTTCTGCCTCATCATAAGCTTTGATAGTGATCCTTTTCCTGGTATCTATTACTTTCTCAGAATAACCCAACTCTTTCAAAAGACTAAAGGAAAAAATATTAAGCCCAAAACCCCCATCTATCAACACATGTCTAATATGGGTTTTGTGGATCATGACCTCAATATGAAGAGAAAGATTGTGTGGGTGGCTCAAAGCTTTATCATCATCCTCTGAAAAAGTAAGGTAATGAGGGCTAGCAATGTGGTTAACCATGTTCTGGAATTGATCAACATCTAAGTTGTTGGGGAAATTTGATCTGCGCAAAGCATCCTCAAGAAATTTCTTGTGTCTCAGGGATAAATCTAAGAGCTCAAAGATCAAAACCTGAGCTGGGGTTCTTTGGAACTGATCAACAAGATTATAGCTTGACTGCTGGTTTTAAGGTGACATTCTTGGATGCCACTTGCTTAGGTTTACTAGGTTGACTTGAATTGGGTCCTCTAATGATAATGGGACCTTGAATTCATGTGACAACATTGAGATTTTGTGATGAAGCTCTAGAGTTAGGACCCCTTAGCACTACAACGTGTTCTTCATCAAAGAGAGGAGGAGTGTCCATGTCTAGATCATAACCATAGGGATCTTTACCCCTCATCATGTTGAAATTTTATTCTACAACTTCAAGCATGTTGATAACATTCTCTGCATCTGTGTAAGTGTTATTGATCTCAGCCTTGCCATTCTTAGCTTTAGAGGTTTCCCCCTTTTCATACTTGGGCAATAGTTCTTTGAATACCTTATGATCGGCACTAGTGTTCAATCCATCTATATTAAGTTTTCCATTCTCAATGAGATCTTGAATATTATGCTTGAGTTTCCAGTAGTTTTCAATGTCATGTCCAATACCATTGTGAAAATTGCAAAAGGCCTTCTCATCACACCACTGTGGCTTAACATCAGGTATATAATGCTTCGCCAGATCTTGAGGATGTGCAAGCTTGTTGGTGATAAGTGTTTTCAAGAAATCCTCATATGAGTCACCAAGTTTTGAAAATTGACATCTCTCTTTCTTAGGCCTATCTTTGTATCTTGGCTTGTTCTCTTGTTGATTAGATGCATTGAGTTTCATGGCTTGAATACCACTAGACAAGTGGAGCATAGTTTGATCTTTGGGTTGGAGGAGTCCACAACTCCATCATTGACCACTTGTTTGTTCCTATTCCAATGTGAGTTCTTCCCTTTATCATTGCTAGGGTTGTTATTTTGACCATTGTTTTTGTTGTTGCTTCCATGCTTGGTCAAGATTCCTTGTTCTTTTAAAACACCCTCAATCCTACATGCGGTTTCAACCATGGTGTCAAAGGAATAAAAAACCATCTTCCTAACTTCATACCACTTTTTGGGAACCAAGTTGCTAACAAGGATGTCAATCTTTTCATTTTTAGGAATGGTCCTAGGGTGGCGAGAGCATTGTCATCTCCACCTTTGCAAGAAAGTAACAAAGGATTCCCCTTGATTTTGCTTTAAGTTGCATAAGTCCAACATGGTGATAGATCTTGAAAGATTGTATGCAAAGTGTTGAACGAATCTATGGATGAGCTCTTTGAAAGTCTTAATGGGGGGAGTTATGTTGGTGAACCATTCCATCGCTTGAACCTTAAGACTTCTTGGGAATAATCTCATAAGATACGAGCCATCTTGATGGAACTCAAACTTGTGGTGTAAAACTGGCGCACGTGATCATGTGGATCTCCATTCCCATCATATTTGTCATATTGAGGGATCTCAATATTTCTAGGGAATTCTTTCATGTTAACACTTTTGTCAAAAGGATTAGGAAAAATTGAATACAGTGAGAATGAATTCTTGGGTGCTAACATCTTTTCCATCATGCTCTTAAGTTGTAGGGGACTCTAGCATCCTTGTTTATTAAACTCTCTAGAAACTTATCTTTGTTTTTCTCTAAATATCTCTCCACATATTTCTGGAAGAGTGGTTCTTGTTGCATTTTCATGAAGTCTTGGGAGCTGAGGTCAAAACTTGAGCTACTACCCCCATATTGTGAACCATGGCGAGCACATTGTGAAGGTTGTCTTGAGTTCCTAGGAGGTGTTATTCTCCTATAATGATCATATCTTGAAGCCCTTCTTCCTCTAGGGCTAGGATATCATGACGGTGTTCTTGAATGTCTTCCACTTCGTGGAGTCTTAGGAGGGGTGGATGGAAGAGAGTTGTTTCCACCACCAACACGCATGTTGTTGAATTGATCATTAAGTTGTTGAGCCAAGAGTCTATCTTGCTCCTCCCGGAAGGCTTTCCTTTCTTCCTCCAACAAAGTTTGCCTCTCCAACTCTAGGAGTCTAAATTTCTCTTCCTTTGCAGCTTGTTCATCTAGGAAGGATTTTTTTTCACGCTCAATATTCTTAAGTCTTTCACTCGTGTATCTTAAAGATGTTTTGAGAGGTGAACTTGGTCTTGAATTTCTAAACAAGTCATTGGTGAATGTGGCATTCACACAAGTTTCATAAGGTTCATCATCTTGGTTATCATGTTGTGATTTTTCATCTTGATAGGCTTTCCTCATACCTCTCTTAGTCATTTGGTGTGCATCCAGATATCTAGTTGAGATGAGGGGTGAGACTGGTCGACTTTCATGAGAGGAACTACCAACTAGAATGGTATCTCTATGTATTTCAAATATGTCATCAAGGCCTTTATCCATTTCTCCCATCTCTTGTCGAGTCATTGTGTAACTCATATCCATATCAGAGTGAGAAGATGCTAAGGGTGTACTTAACTCACTAAGTTTACTCTTGGAATCAAACCAAATTTCTGAGTTGTTCCTGGGTGATTAATCAAATATGGGTTCTTTTCCCTTACGTTTTTGGTGAGTTTGAACTAAGGGTAACTGGTTGAGGACTACTTAAGGTCATTTTCATTGATCTACTTGATATCTTGTTGTAATTGACATGAAAGAAAAGGTAATAGGTGATAGGATGACCCTGAGAAACATTGGTACCAAAGAAAGATAGTAAAGGCATTCACTTGTCCAAAAGAGAGGTGATAAGATATAATTTTTTCAAGAGGTGTAAATCAACACTGCCACAGAGGTGCCCACTAAACAGGTGAATATCCTAACACATATGGATCAGGAGGATGATTTACCCAAGTTATATTGATTGAATTTGAATTTTTATGAAAGTGAATGGACAAGAGATTACCAAAACTCTCCAAGTGTGTTACCAAAGGAACTAAAGGTTTGTCTTCTCAACAAGGATGATTTATAGCTCACCAAATCCAAACAAGGTCACTTGTGAAACCAAAGATTACTAATTCAAGAGGTCAAAATGAAATAATCCAAAGTGTAAACAAGCTTCTAACAGCAGTGTAGGTGACCTAATCTAACCCAGATCAACAAAGGAAGACTGGAAATGATAGGATAGCAAATTGAGAAAGTTAACTGTTTGACACTTAAGAACGCAAATTTGTTGATCATTTTTGATGTTTGCTTTGATATTTGGTGTATATTTTGATGTTTCACTCATGCAAGACACATCAAGCAGATTGTTTGTTGTAAAAGAAATAGTCACATCATAATCTAGGTAAGCCAGGGCAATATCTGTCGAATTTCCACTTGAACCAAAGTTTAATCACGCTTACTCATAGCGGACAACTTAGAAGCTTGGAGGCACGGGCTCCTCCTTATATGTGCACTCACTTCTCAGGCACACCAAGCTTCAAATCCCAAGGGAATCACTTCCCAAAGGACTGTTGTCTCTACTAAGAGCCATGAAAATGTGGGACGTCTTAGTCGGTCTCTAACCTTTCGCGCCAACAGATAAAGGGTTTTGATCACTAAAACAAAGTTTGTAGTCAAGGCATCCGTTTAGGTGGTTGTGATCAAGTCATTTTCCCAATTAATGGGGCTCTCCCAATCCTTTCAAAGTAAGGTTTTCACCTTAGCAATGTAGGGACTTTAACACACCACTAGGGTACTAGAGGAGATTTTGGTTGCCACAACAAATTCACACCTGTTCACTGTGAGACTAATCACAATGACATTTTTAATGTACCGGTTTGGAAGGGCTTGGCTTTAGCCTATTATTGGTTGGGAAATCCACTCTCACTGGCTCTATTAAAGCACTTGGGAGGTAGCCACGCTAAAAGAATTATATGAGTTTCTCTTACATTCAAGATCCACAAAGGCAAGGGGAGAGGATACGTTCATATAATTCTTAGGATTACAATCTAAAAGATACTTCAAACACATAAGAAAATGACAACAATGCTTCTAGATTTTTGATCACCCCACAAGGACGAGAGCATAGTTTCCTAACATCATTGCCATTCCTAAAATACCAAAATAGAAGTTCATTTTAGAAGTCTTGCATGTGGGTCCCTATTGTAATAAAATAAAATGAAATGCAAGCACAAAGTTTAGCATGCTATCGATCAAGGCAACCTGCAAGAAAATTTGTTAGTAGTCTAAGTTTTTAGTCTTCTTTTTAAACGTCATGCAAATCACTGTTAGGCTATAATCAACAAGATAAGTCAGAGAACAACAAAGCCCAAAACTTGTTAGCATTAGAAAAATTATAAATTCATAAATCTGATTGCATATTCAGAAAGTAGAGAAAAAATTGCGCACTTTAAAAAAATTGCACTAAAAAATGTTATCCTATGAGCCCGTACGAGGCTTTGGAAGATGCAAAACAGAGGATTAGATATGTATAGTGATCAAAACCTGCAATTTCTGATAAATCCGTGACTCAAATCTAGAAACTAAGAACAACCCATAAATTTTCAGACAATTCTACCCAAAATAAAAAAAATGCACTCAATTTGGACCTAATATGAGCAAGATATGATCGTTTGAAGTTATACTGTAAAACCAAAAAGCTCAATGGTGAAGGCTAAGACTTTTCAAACCCTGCTGACGTCAATAGACTACGACATTAAAATTGAAAGGCTAGGGGACGTTACAGAAGGCCCATATTTTGATGGTCATATGGACGTCAAATTTAACACAGTAAAAAATATTTGATATTTGATTTTTTTTTCTTCAGATTTTTCTAGATTTTCTTTTCGAGATTCTATTTGATATTTAGATATGTCTATTTGCTTAATGAAAGATGCTAATTAAAAATAGATGTGAGCTCAAACTATATTATGCTAAAAAGCTTCAAGATACTCTTAGATGGCTAGGATGACTATTTAAATCTGCATTATAAGTTTGCATGTAAACGTGGATTGAAAATATGAAGGAAAGGGGTTCCTTATATAGGAAATGGGTAGGAAAACCAAGGGCTCAAATGCAAAGTTGAAGAGAGGTCCAGATGCCACTAGAAGAGAGCACATGCATTGTGCTTCTTCAAGTGTATCAAATTGTGACACTTGTCACAAGGGGATTGGGTTGAAAGTAGGGAGGAATGTGACCATTTAGGGAACTGGACCAAGAAGCCTCTAGAAGGTAAGGCTCATAAAGAGGGTGTAAGAGCCTTAATGAGGGATGTAAGAGGAATTTATGAGGGTGTAAGGGATATTTATGCTTATGGATAAGCATGGCTTGAGATTACTGACTTTGGATTTTGGGGGTTGAGTTCCTAATCAAGGATTATGAATGTGACAAGGTTAGGGATTGAATTAGGATTAGGGTTAGGAGATAAGAAGGGTGATTAGGGGGATAAGGAAGGGTTAGCATGTGCGAAAGAGTTGGGTTGAGTTCAGACTCAAGGTTATGGGTTTAGGATAGGTTAGGTTAGGGGTTTGAGGGAATATTAATGAATGAATTACATAAATACCATATTCATTCAATAGTAGGGGAATAGGGTTTTAATTAATTATTAAGCTATTGGTTGCTTTTAATAATTAGTCAGGACTATAGCCAATGAATTGAATTAATTAGGGCTAGGGGATGACATAGATCAATTAGGTAATACTTAATTACTTAGCTGATATGTCCTAGAAGGCACTAAATATGATTAGATATGATAATCAGATTTAGGTGTCTACATTTTGACCCTCTTTGAAATAGTGTTAGAACAACACTATTTCGAAGATGTTTAAAACAATAGACGATGCAAAGATGTGGACGTAGGCAATGAAATTTCCCCAGAGTGATGATTAGGATATAATTATAATAGAATGACTAGGATGATGCCTCCTTGAGAGGGTGATAGGGAGAAAAGGCAAAGACCTGGCGGCATCTCGAAAAGATGGCCAGGAGAGATAGGATAGAAGAAAAAAGTAAGGGGGGATAGAAGAAAGAGGGAGGGGATAGAAGAATGAGCGATGGGATAGTCAAGTTTGCATCAAGGGTGAAGGGTTAGGTTTGAGATCGGATTTGATTGGACTAAAGGGGAATGCTTTGCTGGGGATTTGATGGAAGTATTTTTCTTGAAGCTTGAGCGAGGGGTATTTCGGGATGGAATACCACCATATAATTGAGTACTTATTTTTATATAGCAACGCTAGAGACCATGCCAAGGTTAATAGGAACACAAGGCTTTGTCATTGATGTTGCAAAGGACTGACGCAAAAAACACATGAGGGTTGCCCCAACATCACACATGAGTCCTAGAAGAGCCATGGTCAAAATGATGGTGGAAAAGCCCACAAGCAAACGACACTTCCCAAGTGCAGCATGCAAACCCAAATGGATTATATACCTACAAGGGTCATATCCAAATGACTCATAGGAAAAAAATAAAAAGATCAAGTTCCCTTCCATAGGTGCATCCATTCGCAGCATACCATGATATAAATAATCATGGCAACTTTGAGGAGGAGAACAACTGAAAGAATTAGGAATGATAACCAAGAACCAAAATCAAATTTCAAGATCAAAACTTCAATAACAAGACGCCTTTTTCCAGAGAGATAAAATCTTGTGGAATGTTGATTTGATTTAGGTCAACGTGAAGAAGGATACATCCTCAAGGACCCATTTCACTGGTGATGTTTGGATTTAGGTCAATGAGAGGAAGGATACATCCTCAAGGACCCATTTCCATGGTGATGATGATTGTTGTTTTAAGTGATTGGCCAAAGATGTGTTGAGAGCAAATTGTTTGAACCAATATTTTATCATAAGGAACTTGTTGAATCACATGATTTGAAATAGAACTAGATCAATTTCTATGAGGAGACCGACCAAAGATGTGAGATATGTACAAGTGAGACCAGAATCAAGACTGGACTGACACATACAAGATATGTACAGGACTGAAGCTCAGGGATTGGGATAGGACAACATATATACAAATGGGATGGAGGAGTATATACATGAATGATATGTACAAAAGAATAGGATGCAGGATAGGAGGACCAGTGCTGACTGATGCGAGCGATAATGGAACATCTAGGAAATAAAGGTAAGGATTAGGCCAAAGTGGAGTGGAATGAATGAGATGGAGAAGAACGCGATTTTGATAAATAATGATACAACCCAGTATGTGTGATCCTTGATTGCCAGGTTTTTACCACACATACTTGTCCAAGGCACCTGATTGCCAAGTTTTTACCATTGGACAATTTATTTCTCTTGAGCTTTTTTTTTTTTTTGCTTTTTAATCTTTTTTTTGTGCTATCACCAAAGTGTCTGTTTACCAGATGTTTACCAAGACAATGATTTCTTCAGGACTTTTTAGAATGTTTTTGGATTTTTTTAGATAACTGAGATAAGAAGTGTCAGGGATAGAAGCGCCTGAGATGAATGATGTTGATTGGATCATTCAGAGGTTATCCTTCAAGAGTGGATAACTGATATGCCCCAGATCTAAAGCATGCAGTGACAATATATGGGCCTTTCCAAGTAACCTCAAACTTGCCTTTCTTTTCTCGATTAACACCCACTTTCTGATTCTCTTTGAGCACAAAGTCCCCTACCTAGAACTGACATGGGTGAATCTTCTTATTATAGCTTCACTTTAATCTATTTTGATATACGACCAGGTGGTCATATGCTTGCTGACACTTTTCATCAAGGAGATCAAGCTGTGTGAGTCTTGATACTCTGTAGTTTTCATTTGTGATTAGGTCTTTGAGAGATACCCGTAAGGATGGTAGTTTGAACTCAATTGGTAAGATAGCCTTGACACCATATACAAGGGAATATGGAGTGGTTGTTGTGGGAGTGCGGAAGGAAGTGCGATAGGCCCAAAGGGCATGATTAATTTGGAGGTGCTAGTCACGACCAGTATCATTGACAACCTTCTTTAGGATTTTTAGAAGTGTTCTATTGGTTGCCTCAGCTTGGCCGTTACCTTGTGGGAAATATGGGCTATATAAGCGATGATGGATCTGGAGGCCCTCGCACAGATCAACCATATGCTTATTTTCAAATGGTGAACCGTGATCTGTGAAAATGGTGGATGGAATGCCAAAGTGGCAAATGATCTGGTATAGGATAAACTTAGATATTTGGAGGCCTATCATGAGGGTAAGTGGGATTGATTCAACCCACTTAGTAAAGTATTCAGTTGCTATGATGATAAATTTGTGTCACTTAGAGGATATGGGAGTGATCTTACCAACGAGGTTGAAACCCCAACATGAGAATGACCAAGAAGGTGCAATAGGATGTAGCTCTTATGCTGGTGCATGGATCAGATTTGCATGCTACTGACATGGTAAGCATTTTTTTATAAATTCACAGGCATCATGTTCCATAGTAGGCCAATAATACCTGACTCTAAGAATTTGTTTAGCTAGGACCATGCCAGTCGTGTGGGCACCACAGATTCCAGCGTGCACTTCTCGTAATGCCTGGGTAGCTTCAACTTCATCTAAACACCTAGAGAGAACATTGTGATAACCATGATGATATTGTTAGAGTAATCATTAGTTTTATTATTAATTAAATCATGTTGATTTAATTAATTAAGATATTACTCTTTAGTGCTTAAGCTTTCTCTTAGGTGCATTAATAATTAATTCTTTTATTAATTATTAATGTGCAACCTAGCATTTTAGGCTTTAAGGTTTTGTTCACCTTTATAGGTTGAACCTTGTAATTCTTTTTTCATTAATTCATATTATAATTTTTCTCTTACATTTTGAGCAACTTCTGAGTTCTTCTTTTCCCTCTTTCTGCTTCTCTCCTGTAACAGGTTAATTGCATGCAAGTGTTCTTGGCATTCTGTGAATTTGTATCTCTCAAATTCTACATGGTATCAGAGGCACACTGCTACTGCCTAGTATGGGGTTTGTGATGCTATGATTCAAGGGAAAAAACCATAACTTTTTTAGGGTTTCTTCTTCATTCTGGAAGAGACACTTTTCTCTGGAGCACTTTGAGCAAAAATGGACACCACCATCGTGCTCAAAAGGCCCGAGAGAGTCAAAATTCATATAAATTTTGTGTTTTTTGGCCACAGTGACCTCTGGGAAAATTTATCCCCCTCCTAGGTCGTACGACACACATCAAGAAAAAAAATTCAAAAAAATCTAGACAAACGCCCATTTTAGGGCTTTTTTAGATGTTTCCCGTCGCACCACCAGTGCACTACTGGCATGCCATCCCGGCACCACCATAGCCTGGCCCATGCCTAACCCCCACCGGCGCGCCACCAGCAGGCCACCCAACAGCCACCGCCAGCGCAGCGCCACCCGACTGCCACCTCCGCCGGCTAGTGCCGCCACCTCTCTGTCCACTGGCTGCCACATTTGATGATGTCAAAAATTTGGTGCTGACATCACTTTTTTGTTAGGATTTCAAATTTTTTTGGTGACCTAACTTTTTCCGGCGAGACGGTCCCGTTATGTGTAAATGACCATCAAATTTTTCCCAAAAGGTGCGACGGTCATTTGACCGTCAAAGTTTTTGCCGTGTTTGGTTTTTTCAAGAGAGCTCTTTCTCAGAGGTGCAGTTGGTTTTTTGGCCATATCTTGAGCATACGACATTGGATTTTTGACTTCCTTATATCCTCAAAAATCTCTTTCCAAGCTTTATCTAATTATGTAGGTTTGATTTTCTGGTTTTGTAGTTTTCATGTCTGGTTTTCCAGTCAAAGTCAAAACTTGTGTTTTTCAGAACTCAATTTGTTTCATTTGAAGAGTTATCATGGGTTTTTCTACTCACCCTTCAGTTTTTATTCTAGAACGGGGTAATTATTAGTCATGGGCAAAGGGTATACTTAAACATTGTAGGTGGCTTAATACTTTGCCTTATTTGTATGATCTCATACCAAAACCAGCCACTTCAGAGGGAAACCTAACATGGGATATTATTAGAGATCACATAGTAGGACTTATAGTGTCTAGTGTTGATAATGACACTGTGTGGGCTATATCAGACATTGATCATCCTCACCCACTTTGGACATATCTTTGGGAGATCTATGGAGACCCTAATCTCTCTCCATTCCTAGAGGATCCTACTTCAAATTATCTCATACCCATTGCTTGGAGAGAGAATACACCCTTTGATCATGATAATTTAGAGGAGATTGAGTATTTAGACACCCTTACATGTTCTGATGGATCAGAGGCTTGTCTCACAGTTCCCACTCTTCAGACTAAGACTTCATCAACATCTCCTGTTGCTCTTGATTCTATGCAGCAGAGAATGATACATCTTCCATACATAGATACTTTGGACTCTTATGTTGTAGACATATCTTTCTTTTTTGTTGAGTCTTATACTACAGATTTGGAGGGTTATTTTGAGGACATTCATATCCTCTACCTTGACAGTCAGGTTATCACTATTTGCCCACCATTATTCGTGCATTTTGCGGTTGTATTTTAGGATTCTCCACATCAGTTTGGAGTTGGCATCATTTTTTTTAGTTCAGATAGAGAGATTCTTCAGCAACCGATCATGGCACACATCCTGAGACAAATGGGTTCATCACTCTTCACAGGGTTTCTTCAACATCGTCCTTTGGATTCATTTCTTCCCAAGGGGAGGAATATCATTTACCGCTTCAGGATCTCCTTTTGGATTCTACATCAAGCATCTACAATTGTGACAGGAGTTTCTTCATTCTGGGGGGACTTTGGTATCTCATCCCTCTCTCATGGGGGGGGGGCTGGTTGTACTTATGGTCTTGAAAGAGTCGCTTGAGCCATTTTTTTTCTGATTTTTTCTATCTCTTTTTGGAGAGGGGTTTTTCCCACTAGATTTTCTTCTTTGTCTCTAGTTTACAAAGATTTCCTTGTATTGGGTACCTGATCAGGCCTTGTTGCCGGGACCCATTTCCTGCTTTCATAGTTGTGCTAGGTTAGCTTACCCCCTACGCTTAGCTTAAGGGGGGGGGTGTTAGAGTAATCATTAGTTTTCTTATTAATTAAATCATGTTGATTTAATTAATTAAGTTATTACTCTTTAGTGCTTAAGCTTTCTCTTAGGTGCATTAATAATTAATTCTTTTATTAATTATTAATGTGCAACCTAGCTTTTTTAGGCTTTAGGGTTTTTGTTCACTCTTATAGGTTAAACCTTGTAATTCTTTTTTCATTAATTCAGATTATAATTTCGCTCTTACATTTTGAGCAACTTCTGAGTTCTTCTTTTTCCCTCTTTCTGCTTCTCTCCTATAATAGGTTATTTGCATGCAGGTGTTCTTGGCATTTTGTGGATTTGTATCTCTCAAATCCTACAAATATAAGGTGTCAACTACAATGGTGTAGTTGGAAGCTCTTCGAATAAGGTTTTGGTGTTGGGTGTTGGTTAGATGGGGGTAGATGATACCATTCTTTAGATAAGCATGGATGTCATGGTACCATGGGGACTGAGGACCAACCAAGACACAAACCCGATTAATGTCATTGCTCTTGTAAGCAAGTGCATGAAGTTTTTCAACCAAGAAATCGTACTACATTGCATCATGTGGTATTTCTAGAAAAGAGCCGATTGTAGACATTGCATCGATAGCTTTGTTTTGTAGACGTGGCACTTGGGTGATTTGTAGATTGATAAAATTATCCTTCATTTTATCTACCATCTCTTTGTAAGGTAACAACTTATCATCTTTTGTTTGGAATTTGTCTAACACTTGCTTTATGGTGAGTTGAGAATCGCTAAAAACTTGGATATCTGTTATGTTCCATTGAATGGCCATGCTAAGCCCTACAACTAATGCTTCATATTCTACTATATTGTTAGTGCAAGGGAATCCCAATTTGAATGATTTCAGAATGTAATCACCTTGTGGAGTGACAAAGAGGATTCTAGCCCCAGAACCATGAGATGTATATGAACCATCAAAGAATAACTTCCAGGCCAGTTGTTCTTCGATCATGCATAGATGTTCATCAGGAAATTCCATGACTAACGGATATGCATCGATCAATGGTGGCTCTGCTATTTGATATGCGATGACTTGACCTTTGACAACTTTTTTATCAATATATTGGATGTCAAACTCGCTGAGAAGCATTACCCATTTAGCCATGCAGCCTATGAGAGTTGTTTTAGATAGAAGATACCTGAGTGGGTCTACTTTTGATATAAGCTTGACTGTATGATTGAGCATGTAGTGATGAAGCTTTTGAGTGGTGTAGACCACTACTAGACATGCTTTTTCCATTGGTGTATAATTTAGCTCATAACCCACCAAAGTGCGGCTGATATAGTAGATATCACACTGTTTTCCATTGTCATCTAACTGGGCCAGGAGTGCCCCCAGTGCTATTGTTGTTGCAGATATATATATAATATGAGAGGTTTTCCTAGTGTAGGCAGCACTAGAATAGGTGAATTTTCTAGATATTCCTTGATTTTTTCGAAGCTTCTTAGGCATATAAGATCCCATTTGAAACTATGATCTTTCCTTAGCAAATGCATGAAAGGTTGGCATTTATCTGCAAGCTGTGATATGAAGCAACACACTGATTGAAGCTTTCCTTGTAGACTGTGCAACTATCTAAGTGTCTTTGGTGGAGGCATTTACATGATTGCTTTAACTCTTTTAGGATCTATCTTGATGCCACGCCTTGAGATGATGAAGCCAAGAAGCTTTCTTGATGTAACTCTAAAGATACATTTATTTGGATTTAGCTTGAGACCATAATGTCGAAGTTGATCAAACACTCCCTCTAGATCATTTAGGTGATCCATTCTATTTTGTGACTTAGCCAATATATCATCCACATAATCTTCAAGGATATTATAGATCATGTCATGAAAGATGATAGTCATGGCCCTCTGATATGTTGCTCCAGTGTTCTTGAGCCCAAATGGCATCATGTTGTAATAAAAGGTACCCCATGGGGTTGTAAATGCTGTCTTATGTTGATATTCTTTTGCTATATAGATCTGATTATATTATGAAAATCTATCCATGAGAGACAACATCTGATGTTTGGCAGTGAGGTCCATAACCATGTCGATGTTAGACAATGAAAAGTTGTCTTTTGGACATGCTTTGTTTAGATCCTGAAAGTCGGTATAGATTCTGATGGAGTTATTTGGTTTAGAGATTGGGACCATATTTGAAATCTAGTCTGAGTAGTCTATGGCTCTGATGATTCTAGCTGCCAAGTACTTTTCAAGTTCTATTTTGACCATTAGTGCAACTTTGGGATGCATTTTTTGGAGCTTTTGTTTGACTTGTTTGATGTTAGGATCCACCGATAGATGATGTACTACAAGTTCTAGATCCAATCCACACATGTGAGAGTAGGACCATGCAAAGATGTTTGAATATTCTCTTAAAAGGGTTGTGAAGGCTATTTCCTCTGCTTCTGTCAAGGATGCTGCAATCTGAGTGAGTCGAGGTTGTTCCTCTGTACTCAGATTATCAGGTTTAGTTTCTTCAATGAGAATAGATGATTGTTCTAACCTTTAATCATGGATGATAGGGAGAGGAGAATATCCATCTCTTGGCACCTTAGAAAGGTTTTCACTAGGAGATATGCCCTTTATTTTTCTTTTTTCTGATCTGATAGTTCCCCAAAAGGGTTTTCACTAAGAGATACATTTTTTTCTTTTTTATTTTTCTTTTCAATTTTGTGACTAGAGTCCTCCTCTCCCCCAAAGTATTCTTTTGGGTTCAAGGTGTATACATGTGTGGAAGTCTACCCCTAATCTGTTGATAGTGCAGTGGTTGTTGGTATGCTTGCACTGGGGAATTTTGCTGATAGTGTTGTGGCTGTTGGTATGTGGGAGTGGATGCTTGAGGACCTGCCACAACAATCTGGACATGCTTAGTGTCAGTGGCTCCATCAGTTATGACATTCTTGTTTTTGTTCCAATATTTGGAGCGATCACTGTTACCTCTGTTAGGTTGTGACTCTTTATAGTGATTTTTGGCACCATCTTCTACAAGACCTCTTTCAAGATCAATGCCTTTGTTTCTGATGTCCTGATAGGTCTATATACAATTCATTCACATATGATAGGCAAGCTTGGGATGAAGATTGTTAATAAAGATCTTTATGAGATGTTGCTCGGGGGTTGATAGGATAACCTTGTGGTAAGTCCTTGCAAGCACTGAAGGTAATCTACCAAGCTCTCTCCTCCCTTCTATTTGGAATTACATAAATCCACCAGGGAGAGTTCATTCTCAACATTGTGTGTGTATTGTGCCACAAACTTCTCTAATAGTTCAGCAAAAGTAGAGATTATGCCATAGGGGATCTTGTAGAACCACTCAAGAGTGGTCCCTCCTAAGCTTTTAGGAAATAGCCTCATGAGGAAGTTATTGCTATAGGCCACTTCTTGGCATGCTATGTAGAATTCTTTCACATGGCTCACAGGATCTCCCTTCCCCCGATATTTTTCAAACTTGGGTGTTCAAAGTGCTTGGGAAAGGGTATGGCATTGATAGATCTATCAAACGGGTAAGGACAAACTTCCTCAAATTTGAAGGTCTTTGCTTTAGTTCCAGTACGTAGCTCTTTTAAAGCATTCTTCATTTCCTCCTATTCTGAATTGGCTGGTGGGGGTTTGTTATTTTTTGGCATGTTGATCTTGCTCATGAGATAGGGGTCGAATGGAGCTGGTGAATACAAAGGGTTTTGCGGAGGGTATTGTAGTGTTTGGTCAATATAGATATGTTGTTGGGGTGATGAGGACTGTAACTGAGGGGAATATTATGGTGGAGGGGGTGTCAATGCTTGATGTTACTATTGTATCTGCTGGAAGTAGGCCTGTATCTACTGAGGTGTTAGGTAAGTGAGTTGAGGTGATTGTGCACTTACATTGGGTGGTGGTTCCATATTGATGAAGGATGGTAGATAGGTATTCTGAGGTGGAATGACCATAGTAGGTGGACTGAAGTAATTGTGATTGATGGGAACACTGGTTTGTTGTGGTGGAGGGACCAATTGTGAGGCAATGGAAGATATCATAGCCAGGTAGTTGGCATAGCTGGGTTGCTTCTACTAGGTAGATTGGGTGGTAGAGTGCATATTTGAAAAAGGATTTGCAATTTGTTGTAGCACCTGTGTGATGAGTGGATTGGGATTTTATGCTAATGGTTGTGGTTGAATAGGAGGTGGTGCTGTGGTGAAAGGGTTATACTGTGGCTGTGCATGAGAAGAAAAGGGGTTTGTGCTTTGTGGCTGGGATTGTTTTTGCTGAAGAGGTTGCTGTTGTTGGATTGGTTGTTGTTTTTGAAGCAGTTGCTATTGTTAGATTGGTTGTTGCTGCTGAATAGGTTGTTGCTATGGGATTGGTTGTTGTTGCGGGATCGGGGGGATATGAATTTGTGTTGAGGAGAAGGGGTTGAATTGTGGTTGTTGTGTATAGGATGTAAATGGATTGGTGGTCTACTATTGTGTAGGGATTCCCAAGGCTTGTATGGTGGCTTGGTAGTTATTCCAAGTGGATGAGGAAGCACCTTGTGATGGTTGACTATTTTGAGGAAGTGGTGGTGGAGGGTTTGGGTTGGATTGTGCTTGCAGAAGAACTGCTGGTATACGTTGTGAGTGTGTTGTTGGAAGAGTGGGGAAAGTGGGCCCTTGTGGAAATAAGGGTTGGTTATAGGTGTTGGTAGGTGGCATGCCTATGGCGAAGTATGCTTGCTGCTGTGGGTATGTTGTGGAGGAAAAGGGAGGAACGAGCATGGAGATTTGGGTGCTTTGATGCTACGAATTGGTTGCTGCATTTTGAATGGGCTGAGTGGGGATGGATGGACTGTTGGTTTGCTGAGTGTTGACTGGTGGTGGTGGGAATTATGCAACAAATGTTGGGATTGCTTGGGAAAGCAGAGCAACTATGGTTTGAAGAGGTGCAGGTGCTTGCATAGAAATGGGATGTATTGCTTGTGCTCCTGATGGTGGATTAGGAGGCGAGGCTCCCGTGACTACAAATAAGGTAGATGGAGGTGTCGTGTATACTATGGAAGGTGGGATAGAAGGTTGTAGCATATGTGAGATAAGAGATCCTCCTTGCAAGGCTTGCTGAAGGGGATCAACAAATTCATTTTGGATGGTATAAGGACTTGCTCCTGAAATCCCATAGGTTGTGTGATAAGTGTGGGTATAATCCAAGGTGGGAATTTGATTCCTTGTTGCTGAATATCTATGAGTACCTAATTTCTGTTGCATCCACTCAAGGCTCTTACCATGTGAACATATGCTGGATGGTTGATGAATGTTTCGATAGTACTCATGGTGGGAATCTCATTAGTGTCTACCCAAATGTGTTGGATAGGTATGTTCTGTCATGGATCAAAGGTATCCATCATGTTGGAGTGATCGATCATTGGGTCAAATGAACTATTTATCTGATTAAGGTCCATGTCTTTCCTCTTCTTAGCGGCTCGTCTAATGGGTGGCATGTAATGAATGTCCTAAAGAGATGGATGCAAGATGCAAGATAAAATGAAAGGATTTTCCTAAAAAAAAAAGAATAAGGATAACGATGCTAAGATGACAATCTAGGATGATGTTATCTATAATGATGGGGATGCTCCCTGAAAGAATAAGGATGACTTGGTGAAAAAGATTGATTAAGGATTTCTTTCCTAATGTATGATCAAGGTGGATATGATTGCCAAAACCTAGGACAGACTTGCGATCTTCAGTTTGATGAGATTCTCAGTCAATGTGAACCAACCTTTTGCTCAAGGTGATGAGGTTTCACAGATTGAGGGGTTTATCTTTAGAATAGTGTGTCATTCTAAAGATACCTAAGATGATGATCCTTGATTTAGGATGAAGGGTAAGCAACACAAAAAGAGGCTAGGATACCAAGTGAAGGATATGTTTTCTAGGATGATTATGATTGTTTAAAATTTGATGCAAGATTGCTAGGATTGATCTAGGATTCACTAAGATTGGTTTAGGATTGGTTTAGGATTGCTAAGGGATGGTTTAGGATTGAATGCAGATTTATGCTAGGATTATGTTGTGTGATGTGTGATGTGATTCTAGGGATGGCAACTAGGGAAGTCCTAAATGCAAGCTAAGTGATCTAAGAAGAGGAAGAGTGAATGATGATGTAGCTAGTCATATTGCTCATGTGTGATGAAGGTCATGTTCAAATGGTAACTTCTTCAAAAGCGGACAATCTTGCAATTTTAAAGGACCTTCTCATATTCTTCACGTTTATGGGTTTCTGCCTTAACGATTTAATGATATATTGATATTGCCTGGCCTTTTTGGTTATGGCTTTCTGTTCTCGATAGATATGAGGCAAAGGAGTATACACTTTTTGGTGCTTTGTGAAATGGGACATGAGTTCAGGTTGATACTATTTCTAGATTTAGGCAGTGACTATGACAAGTGTGCCTTGAATTATTTTTTCTTTTGGAATAAGGGATGAGTGTTTTGGAATATTGTGAGAAAACAGTCTTGCAAGTGGCAAAGAAACCTCGCAAGAAGCATAAAAATGTCAATCTCCTTGGTAAAAAGGAATTTCAAAACTTCCAGACTTGTGTATGTTCGAGAATTGTTTTGCACAAGGATTGTTACACTGAAAACATGCACAAGCACTTTCTACCTTAAGGATGTGGTGAGCTTGAAAACCTTTGTCTGCATACGTAGGCACACACACAAGAGCTAATTAGAATACAACCACCATCAAGAATGCAATGGCTCCATGATGTTGTATTAGCTGACTCCATATGCTCAGGGTGACAAGTATGTGCGAATGTCTCAGGGAAGTTACTATATTCCTTACCCGGTCGATTATCAAGCTTTTGGGGTTGGATCAGGTAGGTTTCTAGATTTATGAGTTGCTAGTATTTTCATGGTGTCCTCGCAATTGGTTTGTATGATGTGACTCACTTAAGAGCCTAGTTCAATCATGCTGATATGATGGGGAGTTCACCCAGTCCAGACTACCATTGAAAATGACCTGCCCGAGCTTGAAAGGATATAGATACTCTTTTGGTTAGTGCCTTATTTATATACCGATTGAAGGATTTACCAGTTTGGGGTTGTTCTCTAGAAGGAATCATGCTTCTTCTGGACATGCCCCTCTAAGAAGATTTGAAGATTTTTTCAAGAGTAGATCTGCAAAAAAGTTTGAACGGTCACAATCACCTTTCTCTTGCACCAACGATCATGAGAGCCAATGGGAGAGGATAGTGCATGAAGTGAGGTTAAGTTCTAAAAAATGATTTGCGCAAGCACACCAAAGACGTAAAACACTTGGTTAATTCTAGATAAGTTAGACAATGTTGGATTTGTATGCATAAAGAAACTCACAAGTTGGTTGATTTTATGTGCATCAAGCTGAAATTTTCTATGCCTTGTTCAATTGTTTATGCATTCAAGAGTGAATTTGATTGATTTGTCTAGTTTTAAGCCCAAACATGAAGTGTTATCGATTGTGGAGTTCAATTGTTTGAAACCCAAATTGAAGTATGTTCGTACTTGCTTGATTACAAAACTAAAAAATAGAGTTTTGAGATTTTAGGCATTCGAGATTGATGTCTTGAGTTGATTGTTCAGTTTTTAAACCCAAAATGAAAGTGTTGATTAAATGTTCAGTTTTAGATCCAAGGTGAAAGATGTGTCTGATTTCAGAACTTGAAACAAAGTGTTGATTTTCCTTATGCATTCAAGATTGAGTGAAAGTTGCCTATTCAATTGCCTTAAGTCATTTAAGAGTTGATTTTTATTGATTTCTTAGTTTTCAATTAATGCATTTGAGATTGGATTTTAATTGATTCCTATAAAAAAAACATTCAAGAGTTGTGTTTGATCATATTAGATTAGTATGCAAAAATAAAAGTTAACTTTGAACATGCACACTTAATTTTTGAAGAGGAATCTAATGAATTGGCCTAAAAATATGAAAAGGCCTCTAAGTCAGATTTCTGTCACTTTTTGAATCGTGCAAAATGGAGTCTGTATGCAAAAGTTATCGCCATTTCCGTGAAAGTGCACTGTTATGGGTTACAAGGTTTAAAATTTTGATGACATCATCACTCTGCATAGTTAAATTTGATGACTTGGTGACCATCGCAAAACATGTGTAACACTAAAAAATGATGGTCAAATGGCTGTATAATTTGAGGTGGAAAATTGCACTGTGACAAAGAAAATGTTGATGTGTCACTGATTTGTCTTTGTCTATGTAGCGCTGATGTGTCTTTGTTGGTGTGGTCGCTGTTGATTGGTTTGTTTGACTGGTTGACTATGGATGAGGTGGTGCTTTTGTGATATGGGCCCATTTAGAGGGCTATTTATGAGCCCTTAGTGGTGGTTTGGTCACCAGTTGGTGGGTCTGGTTAGAGGGCTGTCCTCCTTGAAGTAGTCGTCAGTTGGTGTAGATTGGTGTGGAGGAAAGGTTGATTGGTGTGGAGGAAAGGTTGACTGGGGTGTTTGTGGGAGATTGGATATGGAAATCTAATTTGGAAGAATATTTGACTGCACAGGGGAAAGTAGATAAAGATGTGTGTGGGGAAAAGGTAGAGGAGGCTATGTGTGGCGCTATGTGGGAGAAGGATTCTGCGAGAGGGGATTGAGGGAGGAAGAAAGGATGACTGGGGAGGTGGAAACAATAGGTTGAGTGGGAGGTGAATGTGCATGGAATGCTAGTTGGATGGTGTAGAGGGAGGAAAGATGGAGCAAAGGGGGCTGCGCAACCAGGGGTGGAGGAAGTGGGAGAAGGGATTGGAAGCATGCAGGTTTGCAGATGGAGGGAAGCAATGAATAGGCTGCGGGGATGAAGTGAGAGAAAATTGTGGATGAGCTATGGGGGAGGTGGGCACAAGAAAGTGTAGAGGGAGTATGGGAGATGGTGGTTGCAGAGGGAGAAGTAATGGAGGGTAGCACAGGGAAGGAAGGGAGATGCGTGCGGGGGGATGGAAGAGAAGGGGAGTGGGATACACAGGGGGGTGGGAAGTTGAGGATGGATGAAATAGTGTAGAGAGGGAGAATGCATAGGGAGTTGGAGGATGGAGGGAGGTTAATCCCACATGCGTAAGAAACCAAAACTTTTAAACATATAAATATAAAATTGAACACATTAAACTTTGAAGAAGTGAGTGAGGCTTTGGGTGCTTGGTGTCTAAGCTCAAAGTGTGTCAGATGATGGTGGTACCCTAAAAAATAGAAATTAGACTTACACAAATTGGTTAGGATTTAAATCCAAAAACAATTTTTTTTTTAAACGACATCATATAATATAATTCTACCTCAGGATGTGCACCGAGGTCTGTTTGCAAATTGTTTTTGCCTCAAATTTGAGTTTCACCCAACATGGGCAAGTTTATAGTCAATTCGACTAGAAATGTCAATCTAGATGCCATGATGAGGTTGGATTTGAGTCACAACGCTTCTAAACCTACAAATTCACAACTTTCACAAAACTCAAGAAACAAGTTAAAAATTAGTAGAAATGACCTGTGAAGTGGGTCCCACTGGATGTGCCAGAATGTAAGCCATGAAATCTAAGATTTTAGGAGCATAATAAACTATTAAAAATAATCAACAACTTAAAAAACTAACTACATACAAGATTAGACCTTAAATAAGAACTTGAAATAAGCTTATGGAATAGGAAGTGAAAACTTCCAAAAAGCCTATTCAAGATCCTATTTGATATTTAGATATGTCTATTTGCTTAATGAAAGATGCTAATTAAAAATAGATGTGAGCTCAAACTATATTATGCTAAAAAGCTTCAAGATACTCTTAGATGGCTAGGATGACTATTTAAAT
>MU225010.1:429530-456129 GCA_018584345.1 Thuja plicata | reverse complement strand
TATATATATACATATACATATACATACATACATATATATATATATATATATTTGAGAGAAATTATATTTTAAATAGATACAAAATGAAATAAGTGTCAACTTATTTCCTTCTCATTTCTTCAAAGCATTCATTTGATCAAAAGGGAGAGAAAGAAGAGGACATTTTTAACTAAGCATATAACTAAGAAACATAGTATATAATGCATTTTTTTGAAGCTTTAAAATACATCCATTTGCAAGAGATAAGGTAACATTACAAATACAACAAGAGTCCTTTTCAAAAACCACATAATGTATATATATATTTCTTTCCTTTCTAGCAACCAAAATTTTCTTTTTCTTATAACAACCTAATACACAAAGTAATCCTTTACAAAATGGTACAAGCACTAAGGCTTAAAATTCTACAAATGTCTACAAGGGCAACATATCCTTCTCACATAAAATTTCCATCAATAAATACAATAAGAAAATTTTCTCTTTCTTCTACTCTTTAATGCCTTCAAGCCTTTTTCCATAAGGAAAAAACATGCAAGAGAAAATTGGTTGACCATGGAGGCTCACCTCCCAACCTAGGTATTTACAAGACCACCTAGAGCTTGGAGAACCAAGAATGGATGGGTACCAACATACCAACACAAAATACACAGAAAAAAACTTTACAAAAACACCCATTCCCATGGTTTGCTCAATGGATCACCTTGGACCCATGAAGAGAGGTGAAGGTGGAACATGAACCCAAATAGGAGAATGATAATACATACTAACCATTCCTTAAACAAGACTCAATAGCTTCAAGATCAATGCCTCACATGGGCAATATCAAAACGACATTCTCCCATTTCACATACAAATTCTTCCCTTATCACCCCCAAATGTGTAGAACATCAAATGGAAACATAGAGACCATACTCCATGTCATATCTCTTTACTCCATGAGGAGAGACTCTACACTATTTGGTCATTCCAAAAACCCTTCACCCTCAAGGCTCTCTTCCCTCCCAAGTGTGAGTATGGCACTAGTAAATTTTGGCCATATTGTTGACGCATTTGGTCAATTTTTTGATGCAGGTTGGTCGACCAAACGAACACTATTATCGTCGGTGTTTTTGTGTCGATTAAGCGACCCAAAAAAAGTTGTGTCAAATTATCGACAATAATAGTGGTTGAATGATCGACTGTATAATGCGTTGAGACTGTGGACATTTCGGTCGATGCACTGTGTTGATCATTGTCATTATCGTCAAACTATCAACGTCAAAATGCATTGAGACTGTGGCATTCCGATCGATGCAGTTCATTGGTCACTGTCATCATCATCTAACTATCAACTTTAGTATGCGTTAAGACTATGGAATTCTAGTCGAAATAGTTCGTTGATCATTATCATCGTCGTCAAACTATCAACTTCAGAATGTGTTGAGACTGTGGTATTCTGGTAAAAATAGTTCATTGATCATTGTCATTGTCGTCAAACTATGGAATTCATAATGCGTTGGGACTATGGCATTCTGATCAAATTAGTTCATTGATCATTGTCATCATTTTTGAAATAGAGACATCAGAATGCGTTGAGACTGTGGCATTCTGGTCGAAGCAGTTCGTTGATCTAGTTTCGGGCCGTCGAAATAGAGTCGTGAAAATGTGTTGAGATTGTAGCATTCTGGTTGAAGCATTTTGTTGATATATTTGATGGTCATTGAAATAGAGATGACATATTAATTTAATATATATATATATATATATATATATATATATATATATATATATATATATATCATCTATTAATATATATAATATATTTCCTTTTACTAATCTTTTCTTTGAAATTATAGTAGTTGAATTAGAATACACTCCAGAATGCTTACAAATCTAATTACTTAGCCCTTATCATATTTTCTTGAACATTAATAATAGTTTTTTAATCACTGTTCTTACTATTGTGTTGTTATCATTGTTCTTACTATCATTACATTATAGTCTATAAGTAACATTTTGCATTTTTTTTTTTTGCTTTTTCTTGATTAGGTCATTGTATATTTTTTTGTTGATTTTATTTATTTTCATAATGTCTTGTGTTTGTAATGCATATACAATTGTTGTCACATAACAATACATAGTTTCTAATACAAAATTTAGTACTCTAGCTAACATGCATGCTACAATCAATTTCAATGGAAATGTTTTAAATTGTTTTTTTCTTTCCATGACAGTGTTTTAGCAATGCAAATGGTTTAAATCGTATTGTTTCCAGTATAAAAGATGTGCTAGTTGTTAAAAATATAACAAGGCAATCATAAAAAAATATTAAAATATTGAAAATTCTATCTATAAATAAAATGATCTAGCAAAACAAAAATAATTACCATACCTGAAAGCTCTCCTTTGGATAGTACCTACAATGTCAAATATTAGTTCATAAATAATGTATTGTCGTCTAGTTGCAATTTTAGATGCATCTGAAACCTCTTACTAAAAATTGGATTCCTATCATTGAAAAACATTGATATTGTAGGATAACATATATTCCTATTCAAATGCAAATAAAATTTGTTGTGTGTAAAAACTATATGCATATGAATATGTTTAATCTATATGAGAGGAGATACATATTACCTAATTTTATGACCACTTATCTTAAAATCTAACATAATAGTATACAATGTATATAATTTTATCATATCACGCCTTCCTAACATATGCATTGAACCTAATATCAATGTCTATTAAACCCCAACTTGACAAGTTGTAAAAGTGCAATTATACTAGCCTCACTACTCAAATTGAATAACAATTCAACTACCAAAATAGACCTTTAAAAAATATTTACCATCCCATACCATAAATAATTTATAGATTGTGACATGTAAAAGAATAGAATTGGAGCTCTTTTCTTAATTTTGATTTTATACATTTGTTATTGCTAAAATTCTAACTTTCCTCAACCAAGATTCTATATGATTTAATATTAATTACTCGACAAAAACATTAGAATCTAAACAAAATCAAAATGACCTCTTATAAAAATTCTATCATAATTCTAAACGAAAAATCAAATATCACTGATATAATTCGAAAACTAGTGACTTCCAATACATCTTATTCCATCCATAAGAGTAACTATAATAATTTTATTATTAGAACATAAAGCATTTACCTAATTTGAGCAAAACAAGTTCAAAGATATTTTAAAAGACTTCTAAATACTTCTTCTTTCAACAAGATCAAATGAATTTATGCTGCAACAAAACCTATGATTTCATTTGTGAATCAATAATACAACTAACCTACTTATATAACAATTAAAGATCATAAGCTTAGAGTCAATTTTGGAAAATCAATAGAGAATGAAGATACATTGGGTGATACTTAAGACATTCAACATTGGATTTTAAAAATACATCCATCATTTCTGAATTCAACTCCATGTGAAATACAAAGTCTAGAAGCAGTTAGCAATACAAAAATAGAAAGTGTCATGCCTAAGTGCAACTTCACATAGACATATAAGTAATTTATTTGAATACTTTTGTTAAGGGTATGTATATTGTAGTAGATAAGTGTTCTATCCATATTAAAATTGTGTTTACTCTCTCACACACCTTATCACCTTGAAAAGATTGACTACTTAAGTGATAATCAAGCAATTGGATATGAATGTGAGTGTGGTAATGATCTCACTCTTGCGTATATATAAGTGTTTGAAGTGAAATGAATTTATCTTATAATAGCTACAATAAATGAAAGGATTCTCCTACCACCCCACTCCTCCCCCTAATTTAATCTTAATCATTAAAATAATAAATATTCACGTGAACATTACTTATGTAAGCAGAAATCACCTTGTATGCTTTTTCTCTCCTTCCCTTTGGGTTGTGTGTGTATACTACCCTACATTCATTAGTTGTGGACAACAATAATTCCTCTTTTGTGAGTAACCAATAAATGAGTGGTTCATGGTATGTCACAAATCACCTTTGAATGCTTAAATGTTCTTCTAGGTCTCATATTGCATTGGAAAGTAATATTTTTGAATGATATTATTTCATGAAATGAATTAGGAAAGGCCATAAAAAGTCAAATTAATATATGTATGCAAATATGTTCTTTCTTTCCCTACACCCTTTGCTAGAAAGTTAAACTTGAGAATGCATAAATGAGTTACGTGTTTATTTTCAAAGGGTTCAAGTACATATGATTTTTAGGATTAACAAAAAGTGTAAAAGATAGATTGACAATAATCATATAAAAACTGGCAATGGTGAAAGTAGGTGAAAAATAGACAATGTAAGATGATGTAAATCTTCCTATCTGCTCTTTCCAAGAAGTCTAACTAGGACGTTAACATATGTATGAAATGATAAATTATTACCTGATCTTGTATTTTTTCCAATGGCCAAGTCAAGAAAAGGATAAACATATATACTTGGAACAATCATTGACAAAATTATGTGCTCCCTCTTTATGGACATCCAAGGAGGAATGTTATTTTTGATTAAAAAACATGCCACACTGAGTAAATAGATCTCATCTCTCCAAATGGATTGACACCATCCGCTGCCAATGAAAGCCTGAGATTACGAGGTTCTTCTTTAAAGTGTGGCTAGGTTTCCTCTATTTCCTTGAATGTCAAACCATCTACATGAATTTGCATAATGTCATATCGACTTCTATTGCGTGCATGGTAATCAATAAATTGTGCCAAGCTACTGCACCCAAATAATCAATGCAGATGTGGAATAATGGGAATACACCGAAGAACCTTGAGAGGCACCTTTTTTGTTATTTGATCTGATCGATATCTACTATTATGACAATCAAGGCATTTTTTTGCAAATTCAGGTTGTTTGCAATATATAATATGATCATTCGGACATGCATGTATTGTTTTATACTCCATTCTAATATGTTTCATAATGGAAGATAATTCTCGGTACAAGCGAGGTAGAATGTTTGATGGTGGTAATAAACACTCACCTATTAACCTATGACCAAATTAAATATAATTGGTTAATATAAAGAATATTAATTGGTAAATGATTAACCCTTTGTTAACTATAAGGAGATTATGAGTAAAAAAGATGCAAAAAGATGACATATATGACATACCTTAACTTACATGTGATTGCTACATTGGATAAACCATTCATAACCTTCAAGTTCACCAACAACAATACAACAGAAAGAAGAGTTGTTTGGGAGCCTTCGTATAGTGGCTCACATGCCTTCTCAAATATAGGTACATCAAGGTCATCTTCTTCATCATCATCAGTTGCACCAATGCCCTCATCTTGATCATCATGATATTCTTCCATGGGATAATTACCTTCTACTTTGTTATTCATACCTCCATGTTACCTCATTTGGAAATCCACATTCTCTGGATTGTCATGGTCCATAATATGAAACCCAGGGTGGTTGACCTATATCTAAATGATGACCTTAAATTAACCATGACCATGATGTCGTTATCAATTCATTTCTTATGTATATAAATTGTTCAAATAATATATTGAAAAACATACCAATGGACAATTTTTTTTCCCCTTCAATGTGACCATGCTGCCTACAATGTTCCTCAACTTTTTTGATTAGATATCTTTGAGTCATTAAGCCCTTGCAAATATTGTAGGGACAATAACATTTTCCATCACCTTTTCTTTTAAAGTTAGACCACAATCTAGCAATTGTCTCCTTATTTTGTTCTGGGTTGATATTGTCAGACATGGTCTTTCTTGAATGGAATGACTCATCACTTGTACATTGACTAGAATGTTGGTGGAAGAAGGATGATTTGTTTGCAACTCGCAGATACAGACACTGAACAACCATTTTCTCAACACAAAGGGACATTTATAATAGCCATAGAAACCTGATTATTTTTAAATGGAATACACCAAGGTGTACCATCAGAAATATTGACTGTTTACAATCATGAATAGTAAACCTAAACATATAGCTCATTTTTTTATCAGTGTGTGTAGTCTCTGTGTATATGAAAAATGAATGAAATTCAAGGCCTAATTTATCAAGAGCAACAAACGATGCAGAACCCCACAATGAAAAACATGAAACTTAATAAAAAACACTGCAAAACTTGATTGGGACAATGGAATTTACAAAGTAAGGAAAAGTGAGAGGATCATCAAATAATCAAAAAAAGAAAAACGCTTTGTCAACAATGTTCAAAATCCTGTCACCAAGCATAGACATAGGAAATAAAAAATAGACAAAAGACAAGAAATAAGGAAAATTGTTATGAGAAGATGTCAAAATAATATTCAAAGTATTATTATGAAATCTGCATGTTCATCACTTGTGCATAAACCTTCTCTAGTCAAATTCAAGGCCTAATTTATCAAGAACAACAAACAATGCAGAACCCCAATATTAAAAACATGAAACCTAATAAAGAACACTGCAAAACTTGATTGGGACAATGGAATTTAAAAAGTAAGGAAAGGTGAGAGCATCAATCAAATAATCAAAAAAAGAAACATGTGTTGTAAAAAATGATCAAAATACTGTCACCAAGCACAAACATAGGAAAAACAAAAAAAGGGACAAAAGACAAGAAATAAGAAAAATCATTAGGACTATAGAAAAATCATTAAGACTATAGAAAATCAAGTTCTAGAAATGGACGGTTCTGATACTTTTCCATTACAACAATTGAGCATTCATCATTTGGTACTTCTTGGTGTATTCCATTTAGATATGTTCAAAATTTTTCCAGTAATGATTTTGGGAATGAAATCATGTAAAACAAAAACTATTATTATTATTGTTATGAGAAGAGGTCAAAAGTAAATTCAACTAGTCTATGCATAAAAGGATATATGTTTAATATACTTGAATTGAATTATGTTAACTTAATTCATGTAGTAATAAAAGCCTCCCACTCTACACCATTAAAAATATCTTCAATGTCACTCAATAAGTCAGTGGAATCATCCAAGCAAGTTAAACAACTCAATAACCAGTCAGAAAGACCTACTAGGGTTAGAAGGTGAATTAGTGTTTGGAGTATTGTGAGTGTTTGGGGATCAAAGTGATTGTTGATTCCTCACCTAGACAGATCAAATAGTGTGTTCAAATCCATATATTGGATCAAGAACCTCACTGGTGAAGGGTTTCAAAACTTACCAAGAATCAGAGAAGTGTTCCTAGCCCTTAAGCTTGAGAGGGTGTTTGAAGACTTAGAGTGGGTGAGACCAAGTTGAAGAAGTGTCTTAACATCTTTCTATTTTGACATTTTCTTGTTGAGAGATTAGTGTAATGTCCCCTACTAGGATAGACATTATTATTACATATATAATTCAAAATTACACTGTATGTCCCAAGAACACAATAATTCAATTTAAAATATTCATAAATAGGAAGTAACATTAGTTCCTGTATATCCAATCATATTACTATTTGAATTAATGAATGGAAGGTGCAGGTATTATCCAAGTTGCCTAGAGACCAGCGAATGGAATCCCTCAAAGTTTAAAGGTCCAAGTCCGTATCATGAAGGCTTCTAGAACGTTGACCCCTACCCTACCCTCTATTGGGATAAGATCCATTGCTTGGATTTATACAAGCCCCTCCTTGGTAACACTTTAGTCCCTTCCTCTTTAGGTACTAAATAGTAACAAATCTGAACATGGACAAATATGATTATGACTCCATTATTATTAATGAATATATATATTATAGATGTAAATATTAGATCATTGAGATATATGTTAAAGAACATTTAGATATATACATTATATATAGATGATTCTGATTTCATCCTTATTAACATATAATATATATGATAGACTATATAAGGTTGTTTATCCTTAATAAAAAATATATATAATCACAATCTCTTATATATACTTTATATATATAACATAACTTTATCTGATTTCACCGCTATTAATATATATTTCTCATAGACACATATCTTGTATATTATGTATATGTATATTCACTTATGAAATATAACATACACATATGTATAATTATGATTGCATATTATATTTATATATATATAATTTTTGTATTATTAATATATCTATTTTCTGATTTCACTATTGTAACTGGAATTAATATTATGTATCTATATTAGACCATATGTATTGATATATGATTTCCTTTGATCTGTATCAATATATATCATATACGTATATGTATTCAATATTATCTTATTCTATGATAATTCATATCCACCGATCTTAATGTACCATGATTCCTTCATATTTATATATTCTTCTGTGTGATCTGTTCTTCCCACAATTAGTGGGTTACTCTTCATCAAGTCTGGAAGATATATTCTCATATATATTAATCCCCCTTTCTATTTGTAAATATTATTCTTTTTATGTCCTCTTCTTTCTACGAAGAGATACATCCCTTATGAAGGATGATGCCCTCCCAAATGGACGTAACTCTTCATTAACCTTAATTGTTGTCTTTGTTATTATCATTGTCCTTTCAAGGATTCTCAATTGCTGGCTTATGCACATTAATTTCTACCTTATTACTTCTCAATTTTCGTCCATAGTATTTGCTACATTTTAATGGTCGATGTTTTTTCATATAATTATCGACTGAGCATAATATTTTGAATAGATATTAATATTAAGAATTGCTATTATTATGATTATTATATCTTTATTAACATAATATATCATATAAAATTATATTATTAGTATTAAGTGTCTCTTCATTAATTTTTAATTATATTATTTGTTATTTATTTTTATTTTTATATTTGATTTTATTATTATATATTATTAAATCCCATTTTGGAAAGGGGATATCACAATTAGTGGGATTGATTTGTGTCAAGACCAATTGGGAAGTTATCTAGGAGATTGGAAATTTCCTTGGCTTCTTGCTGACCACTCCGCAATTGTAACAACACATTCTGGGTGCAAATTGAATGAAAACCAACAGTTTCCTGTGAAATTCTGAATTGGCATGAACATATGTAGAGGGATCTAATCCATCAAAGTGTTATTATTTGAAGCATATGTGAGTTTTCATTTTGATACATTTGATTTTATCTCATTCCTATTTGTATAGTTGACGTTATAATCGGTTTGGTAAACACTTTATGTGGTACATTTGGTAATTGATTTTGGGAGTAATTGCTTACTTTATGTGGTACATTTGACTTAGTCATTTGCATTGATTTGGATAGATGAAATAAGTCTATAAATTTTACCTGCAATAGTTACAATGAGGCAACTGTTGTTGATTATGATTTTTTGCTTGAAAAACTTGATTGGAAGGACAAAAGAAAATATGATTGGTGAATATAACAAATTGCTTGGTTTGACAAGGAATGCAAAATCCACTTGTCCACTTATCTTATAGGTGGTTATCCTCATGTATTTCCCTTTGATTATCAATAAAATACACTGTTATATGTACACAAGCTGTGTCTCCTAAATACCTATACATATATATATATATATATATATATATATATATATAGTTGGATATATATTTTTTCAGAATACATACACACCTATTTATATAGATATATATATCGATATGTATGGGATATCTCTCTTTGATTTCTAATAAACTAATAGGATAATTAGTAACTCTTACCAAAAATCTGTAATAAAGAAAAAACTAAATCAAGGACTATTCAGGATAAAGTTCAATTCATCAAGATAGATCTTGCCATTAGTAAACAATGGAATATAACTCCCAGAATACCCTCAAAATAGTAGAACAATGATTTACTAGTAATTATAAGTAATTATGGACTATAATTACACACTGTCATATCAAATAGATGTTTCCTATAATTAGACCCTTAGATAATTACTCCAATTTCATAGTAATAATGACTCTAAGGCATTGGCTATAAGGTATGGACAATAGTAACTAACAATAATGTGAATACATGATATATTCGGTGGAGACCAATCATAATAATATCTTATCTTGAAGTCTTTGACTTTTCAGTACAAATATTTATTTTCAAGGTCATGTTTCATTTCCTATAGTTTTAAATTTATTGCCATACATTGTTGCTGCACAAGGAATGATGAGGGTCTCTTTCTTGCATGAAAGACAGATGCAAACAATGCAGAGCCAGTCTAGGTTTTCACATATTGAGCATTTTAAACTACAGTTTGATAGAAATTTATCATCTTGGAGTCCCTTATTTTCTAAGGAATCTAGCCTTCATTCAAATTCCATGTCAGAAAACTATGTTGAAAACAGTTTAAATAACACTGTTGACTAGTTACTCCAACCTCAAGAAAACAAATCTCTGAATGATGATAAAAGAAAAAACCACTTCATTGTTCCATTGTCTAGGTTAGTCTTTGAAATGAACTTTCTATGAGCTTGATAATTTTCATTCTGGGAAATTTATAAATTATTAGAATGTTCTTATTTCATTTGAGTGAATTACAAAAACTAAGAAGATACAGTATAGTGCCTACTCTAACAATAATAAAAAATAATGTTGCATATTGAGATTTTTGTTACTAATTCATGAGTAACTTAAAGTTCTATAACTTGCCTTGACTTCACTTTTTCAACATCTCTGTTGATGGCTTTTGTCAAGTAATTCTAATTTTTTAAACATTCTTGAAGGTGTATTAGTTATATGTGCTATTTCTTTTATGAGTCTTGTTGTTCTTTCTATCTACTACATTGTGTGTGCTCGATCCTTCTAGAATATAAGAAATGTTCTTATGTCAAGATTAAAAACCCTTATATATTACCTATGTATAATCTAGAGTAGATTAATACAGAAGACCAATATGCATCTCAAATTCTTGCTTTAGGTCCATATCCAATGGGTGACCTGCCACCCAATGTTGTATAAAGTTCCAGCAACATAGGATGGAAGTTTTAGCAACACAAAAGCAAAAGCCATGGAATTCCAATCTCTAAAAAATATGTGAGAAGACCAACCCATCCACTTGGACTCATGTTGAACCCACACAAACCACTATTCAAATTGAGAGGGCCCTCTTGAAGGCTCTCCAAAATGAATTGTCCTCCAATGCCTCCTTTGTGGGAAGGCCTCAAAAGTCTTATCTTGGAAGTTTATCAATTATGTGTTTCCAAAAGTAGTATCTTTAGAAGGATGGAGAAAAAAAGTCTTTATGATTGTAATTTCGGCAATGTCTTTATGATTAAATATGTAGATTTCAGAGTAGGTGGTTCAAATTTCTAGGAACATGGGTGGTTTCTATTACACTTGCAAGCTTACTTGTCACTATGGTTCCTAGTGTATTTTAAAAATTTGAGCAGGCCAATATTTTGGTTTAGAGTGGCTTGTTCAATGTTATGAAGGTCAATCATAATCAAATTTACATAAGTCACATGATACATATGCTAAAGATTGCATAGAAGACAATAAAAAATTAGAGCTATATACAACTAAATACAACATGACATGGTAGTAATGAATAACCCACCCTTGAAGAGAGAGATATGGTACTTTTTCAATGTAGAAAGTGGAAGTTGTTATTGATCAATCTAGATCAATTGGGTCTACTACAACCTCATGAGATTGAGATTTTGTTAAGGCTATGATAAGGAACACACACATGTCTGTGGTAGGATAGAGCATCTATGATCCCTTGGAAATGATTTTCAGGTAGTAATGGTAGGATATCATATTTATGTTCTGAAGCCTCTTTATCCAAAGGGTATCAATGACATTTCTCTCTTCACTGGAATTGAGGGTGCAGAAGATGCTTTGCATCATTTGGGTATACCACTCAATTTCTATACCCAATGGATGCAAAGAAACCTTCTACACCCCTTATTCGATTGAAGATAAAGGACATTGATCCCCTTTTGATAAAGAGTATTCAATAAAGATAGATCATATCCTACTGTTTCTACCTGAAAAGAATTCCCAAGGGAGAAAGAGAAATAAATGATTAGTAGTCGACAATGGTAAGAAAGAGAAACAATTATACAAAACCATAGTTACAAATACAATAAAAGAATTCTATTACAATGTAGGACAATAATCTAAAACCATTCATTGTGTGAAAAAAAAAGGCAAAATCACATCAAAATAATGCATAAGGATATAAAGTTCATTAGCTAGATAAGTTTTTGTAATGATGATAAACATATGGATATCTAGACCCTGAGTATGTATCAACAAAAACATTTACAAAGAAGAGTATTCCAGACATTATGTTAAATAGTAAGTTTCATGTCTACGTTTGATCTAAAGATGACCTAGTTTGTTGACAAAAATACCAACTCCAAAGAAGTAGTCCATCATAACATTCCTATTGTCACAAGTGAAAAATATTCATTGTGACCATGGAAGATACTCATAGCAGCATATTTATCACTAGTGCAAGATAGCTTGAGCACCTACGACACCTCCACCATTTTATTTTCAAAGGCAACTCTATTATCAAAAATTGAGCCAAGCCTGCCAGAGATAATGTTTGGATTGATGGTCTAAATCCCCTGCGCAATTTTTTTTGAATTATCAAAAACAACCACATGCTTAACCACCTTCAAGACCCATTCTAACCGATCGGTAACTTCAAAGAGAGTAGAAAATAGTATTTTATAGATCTCCCCATCATGTACATGAGAGCCAACAATATTATGTTTCAGAAGGTAGAGAATAGCATGTTTGATGTCATCATCATGCACATTAAATAATCTAGAGCACTGTTCTTCCAAGGAATCCAAATGACAACATTCAATACCAAATGTTCTATCCATTGAGAAGACCTAAAACAAAGTAACAATAATGAAAATTTAATGAATAAGTATGCCAACATAATGATGCATACATAATATACATACTGATGTATGTGTATATATATATGCATGATTATATAAACATACACATAATTATATATATCTATACATATAAGAAAGAAAGCAGAAATGATGAGACATAGAATTGTTGTAGAAATGATGACACAAGATAAAAGGGGATGTCTGTGCCCCCACTTTCCTATCATAAAAAAAGAACACGTGAATCGGCCCAAAAAATTAAACACTTTAAATTAGACATTTTTCATATTCGATATTGGGGGATGTTAAAGTAGTTGTTGAATTAACAACACTAACAACAATCACCCTCAAATTGAACAAATTTTTGTGCTGATTAATGTAAAATATCATACCACTTCTACACTTGTTTTTCAATCTTACTACTGTCTATGCTGAGTTTCAACTTGGAAATTAAATGCACAAATAAATAAATAGAAATAAGTTCTATGCCTCATGTTTTTCATTTTGTCACACGATTATATCTGATTATAAACAGTTCAGGTAATTACAAACTTTAATCAGGGATAGAGAATAAAGTAGTCAATGTGCACCTAGAGAAAACTGTGTAGCAGTGATAGGAGATCACTTTTACAATGATTGCCGATGTAAATTGATGTAGCCTGTGTTGGTAGTCGCAAGGCAAAGTCAATCACTAAACAATTTGCACCAATGTGGGTAGTCGCTCAACAAAATATAGCTTTGAATCCCAACCTATTATAATTCCTCCAACCTGGATATTGTTAAATTCACCTTCCTGTTATCCATAATAAGGAAACCAAGATTAGTAGGAAACATGGATGAAAATATAGTAGTAGTGATATTAGTTGTCAAAGTTATGGGTAGATGGAGAATAATAATAGTGAATGGGTTTCAAACATAATAGTAAAAAATCAATGCAATAGCAATGAAAATAGAATGTAAAAACAATGAAATGATGTTCAACTTAGAAAATCATAATGGAAATCTATCAATGTTAAAAGCGGTTAAGAAGTGACAAAATATGGAGATTTATAAGGGGTTGTGTCTTTCATTGTCAAAAGCGGTGACAAGGAATATCAATAAAGTGATAGTTAAGTTGTAAGATAGTCTTATCTAGTGAATATGTACATATACATTGCTATATGAAGTGTAAACCAGTGATTTGTATGGAGAAAAAATTAGATGTCAAGAAAGAGTTAAAAAAGAGATATCATGGTTCTTCAATGAAGATATATTCACTATTCCATTGGATGTATGACTGCCCAATTAGATGTAGTTATTATTCTAAATGATAAGATGATTTTTTTATTGGATATAATAACCATGTTATGAGGAATCAATGAGTGATCCATATTGTATTTTAGGATATACAATATTCATTGATTTCCATAAAGATTCATTTACTATTCAAAGATAGTCACAGTGAGAAGAATGAAGATGATACTATCAATGAAGCACTATCATAAAAATAGTACGGAACTATGAATTGAAATTAGTGAAATAATTTTCCAAGAATGAATATCTACTAAAAAATTGATCAAGTAAGAATAATATTGAAGATCTACAGAGAAAATGAACTAGAATCTTATTGACATGGTAGTGACAACTTCAACAAAGAAATAATGCAAAATAGACAATGAAGCAAAGAAAAGTGAGTATATAAATCTTAGTTATGCACACAATTGGAAGAGTTTCCTGAATTGAGATCTGATGAGGAAAATTTCTTCCAATTGTGTGCACAACTAAGATTTATATATTACATGCCCATGAGAGTAGTAATTAAATATGTCAAAGGTCACTTGCAATGTTACAAACAAGACTAACTCAGTGAATTCACGACATGATTTAGGTAATAATAACATCTATTTAATATTCTCATTTCTAACTAAAGAGATCTATTTTATGAATTATGTTTCTAAATGATTCCTAACTTGTTTGCAGGATCTCAATCAAAGTGAAATGTATTTTTAATCCCTACTTTTTTAAATTAAAAATTGTGACCTAGGGAAAAATTTGGATATTTATAATTTAGAGACATTATAATTATATTCACTTGACCTACATTTGTGAGCAGAGAATGTACTTATTGGTGTCCTAAATACATTATAAGAAGTTCTCAAACATTAGAATCATTTAAGTAATTTGTCTCATTCTGATTGGCGATTCACCATTCTCTGCCCGACCTATTTTGGTTGTTCATCGCTGCAAAGATACCTCTCCGCTAGCGATTGTTGGTGATAACTCATGAGGAATTAACCCTAATCTATCATCATCAAACTAGTATAGAAAGGCATGCATGAATGACCTTACGAAATGTGCCAAGATATCAAAATCATTCAATTTATTCAAAACTAAGGTTTAGATAGAAACTAGAATTCTAATAAACAAGAATGTGGACCAGAAGAGTTGATGGGTACCTGAGAATAAGAGATATTTAGAAATATTGGCAGCTTGTTATGCCCTCTGCTGGTTACTCTACGTGCCCTCCTTACGAAATGTGCCAAGAAGATATCAAAATCATTCAATTTATTCAAAATAAAGGTTTAGATAGAAACTAGAATTCTAATAAACAAGAATGTGGACCAGAAGAGTCGATGGGTACCTAAGAATAAGAGAGATTTAGAAATCTTGATAGTGTGTTATGCCCTCTACTGGTTATGCCCTCCTTAGTCGTAATTCCAACCAACATGGGCATAAATTGAAAAAAATTAAAATTTTCCTTCTATCAACTAACCAAGCAAAACCATTTTAATGCTTGGTTAGGAATGTTGGTCAATTTTTGGGGTCAAATGTACTAGTGTGGCCTTGTACACCCATAACAAATCAAAACAAGAACAATAAAGAGGAAAGCACATAGAAAGCCATGAATAAGCTTAAAGCTCCACAAAAACAACATTACTACATTTGCATATGCACAATACACAAAATATGAACAAGAGTCTTCCATGGAAGGAGCACCAACCTTTCTCCAAGAAAATGGAAAAATGAAAGTTGAGTCAAAATTTTCCCTCCCTTTGGCTTTTTCCTTCCTTCATCAAAATCAACAACTTGACCTAGAAGTCTCCAAGTTTGTAGAGTAGGAAATCAACCTCCAAAGTCCTCCAAAATTATACTAGAAGGAAATCCAACCTAACTCTCTACCTAACCTTCAAGATGATAGGGCACACTTCTCAAACTCGCCATTCTAGAAAAAAGACATTTTTTAAAAGGTCAAAAATGAGGTTTTGGCATTCTATTGGTCAAAATTTAACCCCCATCCCATAGTACACCTATTGGGCTATCTAAATCCAACCCTAACTAACCCCTAGGGCTCCATTTAACCCCCCAAAAGTCCACTATGAGTTGACTTGGGAAAATGCAAAATAGGATTCCCTCCAAGGCACAACAACCAAGATATCCCACCTAGGGACTCAACAAGATGACTCTAAGGTAAGAATCTACTCAATTCCAACTCACTTGGTCATTCCAACTCACATGCACATGTGTCAATTGACACCACAAAATAAAACACATCACATTACTACACACATGGCATGCCAAGTGGATAAATCACATTTACACAATTACAAAATAATAACAATACATTCAAACATTACTTTTTACTAAATAGACACATAACAATGAGGTTATATCTCCCTTTGGAGTTAACCTTGTCCTAACAAGGTTTTCACATTAATCCATCCTTGATTCCCCATATTTAAATTCCATGGTCATATTCCTACACACTAGATCAAAATATCATTAGCTCATGAAAAGAGACATATATACATATAAAAATGCAACATCAATGATGAACATAAAACACCTCCATTAGTACTATAATTTATAAAATTCATCATAAATTAGGATAACCCATGCCATTAGATTTCCACAAGCACAAATATACCACTCACGAGTTTTCATTAAATCTCATCATAATATAACTTCCTAAAATTCATCTATCATAAGCATCCTCAAGTATTTGCATATTCAAGACGTTATATAAAATTTTAATTGACATCACAATCACTTCAAATCACATTTCATGAGTCCATTCCCAATCAAAATGCAATATGCAAAATTCAATTTTCCTTCTATATCATATCATCAAGATTCGTCAATCTAAATATATAAAGTATATGCTATCATCCTCAACATAATAAAAATCATCACCTAAGGTCTAATGATATGAACTAACCATTTGAATAATTCTAAATTATAAAAATAGCGTAATATCATGTAATAACTTATCAAATCCATTTTAGGGCTTCCTCTAATCATTATTCTAAAGCTTCACAAAATCCTTTGTTAATCCGCATCATCATAGTCTTCTAATCTAGTCAATCATTAAGCGTCATTAAATTACATCTTGAAATCTTCATCATAGGAATCATTAATATATGCAACCTAAAAAAACTATTGAATCATTCATAGGATCAGATCCATCAATCATACACAGGAAGTACATATCAAACAAGTCTAATTCTACTAACCTTACTGCATCAAATAACAATATATTTGATTTAACTAATCCAATTCTTACTTGCATTATCCTTTTTAACTTTTAATAATCATCACTCCATATGTCATCATGACTCAACTCAATTGATCGATTTAGATTTACATCCAAAAACCCTTTAAATACCTAGAATTAAGAAAAACTATCCTTATTACAAAATCTCCATACTCCTTGCACCTTATCAATCTACACAAAACATTCACTCACTATCACTCTCGTATTAATCAGTTGGATTAATTAACCTTAGTGCAAACATAGTGCATCCTAGACTCATCTGCTTGAGTACAAAAATAATGTGAAATGGTGTGCATCATGGAACCATGTGGTCCCATCTCCATTCAATACAATACATAATCCATAAGGCACCAACATAAGGAATTTACCTACTAGGTCTATCCTAGAATATGACCTCACAAGGTTCTAACACGATCATACAATACAAGTACAAAAACCAATCCACACCCATCGGGGTGTCCAAACAGAAGGGAAATATGGGAGGCCCTATAGGTTGAGAGGTACTACATATTTTTCTCCTTGATCATTAACACCCCCAAAAAATATATTATTAGAATCAACGAGGTCTTGAATAACAGATTTCAAACATAAACATTTTTTAGTATCTTGACTAGGTTGATGATGGTATTGACAAAAGGATTTGTGATCAAAGGATCTTGGAAAAGGTTTAGAAGTGTCAATTGGTTTAACAGGAGGAAGATTTAATGCATTAGAATTAATCAACTTCATCATCACATTATTAAAGATACAGAAAGGTGTGTAAAACTATGAGGTCTAAAAATATATGACAAAGGAGCCACGCCTTTGGATGTTGCAACCAGTTGATCATCAGCATTGTCGGATGAATTATTAATTTTGATGGAGTTCTTGGGTTTTTAAAACTTGTTATAGGATGCAGCATCACTCTTATCAACTAGAGTCATTGGAGTGGTGCTCTCAAACTAACTTTCTTGAAGCTAATAATTACAAAGCACTACATATAGTTGAGTAAAATTCAGAAAGAAAAATCTTATCTCTAATGTATTTTTATAAATTAAAAATGAAAATACATTTCACATCAATATCAGGCATGGGATAAGAAATTTGAGCATGCAAATTCTTCAAACTACCAATGAAATCAATAAATTTTTCTTTAACACCTTGTTTACAATGCATTAAATTAGTCAAAGAAATCTTAGGACCAATATTATTTTGAAACTGGTAGATTAAAGCATTAAAAAGATTTTGAAAGGAGTCAATAGAATGAGGAGGAAAATAATAATTCAATTGCAAGTCTTTATCTTGAAATATTATACCAAACAATTTATCCATGAGCCTATGATCATGAGAGAAATCACTACACAATGTTTGAAAGATTTTGACATGGGTTAAAGGATCACCTTAACCATTATAAGTCTATAAGTGAGGAATGCCCATGTATTGAGGAACAACAAAAAAAAAGATATCCAAGGACAAAGTGTTGGAAATATATTGAGGCTAGCTGACTAGGAGGGGGGGGGGGGGGGGGAATTAGNGGGGGGGTGAATTAGGAACCAATAATAATTATTCTCTTTTATCCTTTATTAGATTGTCTAATCTTATTGCATGCATGGAATATAAAAGAAATAAACATTCATAATACTTGACACAATATTTGGCTACCTAGAAACCTTCCAAATAGAAAGTAAAACTGGGGTGGGGATGATACCTACAAGATTTTGTACTGCAATAATAATTTTGGCCAGTTAAGGCTTACAATTAACCATTTCTAATGGCCTTCCCTATTAGGAGCAATAAGGACTGTTAGGTCCACCTTGTGAAAGGATTTATACAATACAATAAAGTATGCACTCTGTCAGGAGATTTGTGAAGGAGTGTTAAGTCCACCTTGTTAAAGGATTTTAAATGATACATCTATTAGGATGAACCATTGAATGATCTTCTATGCAACTCTGATTTGTTGAATAAGATCCTTTGAAGTAATACTGATCACCTAAATGTGATAAATGAGTCTCTACTATTCCTTTATACTACTGTAGCCTTCTAATCAATCTACCACTTCATATTCATATATCCATACTCATACATCTTCTACAACTTCTTCTACTTCTCATAATTTGGATAAACAAAGTATCTTACATATATATCTATCCAAATAAATTACCTCCATAAGTCAGCTACTAATCATATTTAATTAGTATCAAACAATATGTGCTAAGTTGGCCCAATGGTGATACTGGGGTCTAGTAATCCACTCGGGTGATATATTGATACTCGGGCGACACAGTGAATTGGAAACTTTGGCACTCGGGTGATACTATTTTCTTAGGCCACATTGATCACTCAAAGATGGCAAGCCACTCGGGTAACACTGGTGACTCGGGTGATACTATTTTGAACTAACTTCTCAGTTGACACTGCTTAGCTTAGGTTACACTTCAAGCTGCTGGCTTGGTCAACACTGTATCCATATAAATGATTAAGTGTTTTGGCACTAATTGAAAACATGTGTTTCCATAAGGTCTACAATCTCCCCCTTTGGCATTAGTGACAAAAACACTTATCATACCAAAAATTCTGATCAAACTGATAAGTAAAAAGTCCCCCTTACCATGTGCTTGTGTACTTGCTCTATTTTGACAACTGCTCTGCAAATCGGTTGCAACTAACTCTATTTTTGATTTTCCAAAATTTTTTTTGTAACTCTGCTATATATATTCCTCTTCTCTTTGTACATGTATTTCCTCATATATATAAATATATCCTATCTTTCCCCCTTATTTTTGATGTAAATTCCAAAAAGCATATATACAAGGTAATACCAAAATATGAAAGGAAATCACAATGTACCTTCAAAATTTGAGACTAAGTCTTGTCCCAATTGTCTTGCAACACCTTTAGGATGTGCAACTCAATCTGAATTTCTACAGACAACTCCATCATAAGCTCTGCAACTGAAAAGTTGTTATCATGGATGAGTGTCTTTGCATGAGAAATATGTTTTTGCATGACATCCATGTGAGGAAGGAGTTGGCTCTATGTAGCTATTATAGATTCCCTTGTTATTGCTTCTTCCATTAGTAGCTCTACTTATAGATAAATCAAATACTTGATCTTTACAAAATGTGCTGAACTTGAACTAGGATCAAGTGCCAACTAGCTTGCACTTGCCTTCAAATCATTGTCAATCTTTGTCAGCTTGTTCTTTATTTCCATGGTAAAGTTGTAAGTGTCACTCAACTTTACAAATAATTCCACACCATTATTCACAGTGGTTTCTAGAGAGCTAATGATAGTGGTTAGCTTCACCTGATCTATTGCAATCTTTCCTACAACATTCTCTAGAACCTTATTCTTAAATCTTCTTTCTGCCTTATGTATTAATTTCTCCTGTCCACTAAGATCATGATTAAACTTGTGAACTATCTCAAAAATTTGTTCCATTATGGAGTCTTCCTCATTGACTTCAATCTCTAGTGAATCAAGGAATATACCTTTGATGTCCTGTAGTACTCTATTTGTTTTCTTCTCAACTCAGAGCTTCTATTGTTTTTCTCTTTTCTTCCATAGGTCCCTAAGGATTTCTATCTGCTTGGCTGTCAGGCTAGAAAGGTCCCAATTTGGAATCACAATATCTTCCTCAAGATCAACATCATTAGTTATTGTTTCCTTTTCTTTACCTTTTACCTTGGGATTAGGTGAAGGAATGATTTCTTTACCTTTTCCATCCTCATCCTTGTCCTCATTGTTAAGCTAAAGTAGGTCATTAACTTTTAATGCACCAACTGTAGAATCAGTACCAATTGTAGAAACATTCATAGTGCCCTTCTGTGACTTGGTCTCGCTTGGCCCAGTAGTAGGTAGAGCTTGATGCTCAGTTCCTACTAAACTTGATGTAGATTCTGTGAATTTTTCTTTGCTCGGAGATAAGATATTCTGAATAGGTGATTGGGGTAGGGATGCCATCACTTCTACTGCTATCTATTTTGCATTAGATTCTTCAATGGTCTGAACCTCAGGTAATTCTTCATCTTTATCCTGTACATGAGGGTCTATACTCTATTTTGCTATCTTATCATCTCCCTTTTCATAAAAAATTATTCCATATCTTTGTTGTGGTCTGCACAACATCCTTTATTTTATTGCTCAATATTTGGAAAGTCCTAAACCTTGGAGTGTGATTATTCTCATATTTAGTCATAGCATCTTTTACCTCTTTATCAATCATAGTAGGCATGACTTGCTTCAAGGTTTTCTTTTTGATGTCCTTTTCAATCTGAAATGCATTGTGCCAGTGAATGGTGATTGCCTTGAGAAGGTCTTCAGTCATATGGCTTTTCAATTCAAATGGATCATACTTCCATCTTTCCATCTTCTCTACTAATGCATCCTCAATCATCTTTGGTTCTGGAAGCATACTTCTATGATTTGAGAGATCCCATACCACTACCTTCTTTCAATTCTTTAACATGGATAAAGATCTTTGGTATTTTCTTGGGGGTTAGCCTCTTTCTCTTTTTAGGAGACTCTACTTCTACATATTCCTCTTCCTTCTCAAGTTCTTCTTCTTCTACCTTTATGTCATCCTCTTTTCTTTCAGTGATCAAAGGAGGAGAGTCTGATGGCTTTCCATACTTCTTTCCAAACTTCTCTATTCTCTTCCTTCCTCTCTTCAAGATTTTAGGAATCTCAATTTCCAATGATATTCTTCCCTTAGCTTCTTCATAAGTACAAAAATATGGTGCTTTAGGATAACCAGTCTCATTTACAAGAGCTTCAATGATGTTTCTGGTCTCATCTATGTTAACCTCATATGCAAGAGGTTTCACCCATGCAACCCTAGGCTTGAATTCTTGGATGTATACTTTTCAAAATCAACTAGGAAGCATATTTCATCCTTATAGTCTTCTACCAATTGTTTGGGAATTCTGAATCTATTTTGCATTTTCTCTCTGAAAATTTCAAAGTAAGCATCCATGATGCTTTCAAAATTATCTCCCAATTCTTCTATGAACTCATTTATCTGATAAATTATAGGCCCATCCTTCTTCCATACAACTGTGCCTTTAGAAGGGAATAAATTTTGAACATAAAAGAATATGCAGACCAAGAGTGAACCAAAATTACACAGATTGGTCTTAGATGCCTGGATGCTCTCCATGTTTTTGCTTAGTTGGACGAGTTGCAACTTGGTTAGGTCAAATGATAGATTGTTCTTCACCACTTTGTATGCCAAGTCCACAGCCTCACATGGTACATTGTTTGGTCATCTTGAACAGTATATCTTGTGTGAAATCACATGAATTCTAAACTTCAGCTCCATGTCAGTGATTGCATTCAAATTCATGCCTCTTCCATCCCACTCAGAAAGAGTCTTCTTGGCTAGGTCATCTTGGGGTAGGGTTTTTGTTGCCTTAGGTTTGTCAAGGATTAGGTACCCTATTACTCGGTGTACCATCATCTTAGTGATCTTCATTGGTTTCTCCAACCATAGATGCATGTCATGAACACGGCTCAAAATAAAACTAATCAACTTTATCTAAAATTTCTTCAGCATATGCAAGATATGGCTTAAACCATTAACTTCAAGGTGCTTGTGTTCTGACTTCAGGTTCTCATCCACACAAAGTGCCTCATATTCTTGATTCATCTCCAATGTGCCTAGCTATTGAATGGTGCAATGATAGAAAGCTCAAATGTTGTGAATCAACAGTACCTTAGGAGGAATTTGGGAATGGGCTCCCATTGGATCTATCTCCTCTACAATCACTGGATGAAGTTTGAACTTTGGCGGTTTGCAGACAACATTCCTCACTAACATGTCGGATCCCTTCTTGATCTTACTACTAGATGAAGATGCCATAACACTCGGAGAATTGATGAAACTTCACTAGAGCTAAAGCTTTCAAACACAGATTTTCTTTGAAATATCTAATCACTCTACAAATTGTAAAACTTGGTAAACAATAATCCTTCAATTTCACCATTTATGAAAAATTTCACCATAGGTTTTCATTAAATCCTCAATACATAGTAGCTATCACATCTCAGGTAGTTCTCCCAGGCTTACTCAGAAGCTCAGAAAAAAATAAATTTGCATCTTTGAAACCATATAACTCGACATAACTCGGTTAAGCTAGAGTAACTTAGATGTAACTGAGATCCTGACTTAGTTAGAACCATAATGTGTCCTAGTGCATCAATATGCAGATTTGGACTTGCTAGAATATTTGGAACCGATGTATGATGGCTTATATGCATAGTTCCAGTTGTCTCCTTGCATCTTTATTAGGAGATGGTGGATCCACCCAATTCACTATTTTTGGTGCCATTTGATCCTTCATTGTTTTGGTCTGAATTATCAGAAGACTTCCTTACCCATTGCTGACTCATCTAAGTTATGATTTGAGAAATTTTTTCTTTGCCTTTCTCAAAACCGGTATCCACTTTTTCTCTATTCAAATTATTGCTTAGATGACTGAGTTGTTTACACACATAAAATCTCTTAGTAGGATTTCTTTTTCTGAGTTGAGTCTTTGCACAATTTGGACCAATGTGCCCATACTCACCACAATGAAAAAATCTGCTCCATGTGTTGTAATCCCAACAAAAAATGGCTTTAGCTAATTGTTCAGCAGGGTTCTATTTCTTAGTTTTGCACTCGGAAGACTTATGACCTTGTTTGTTACAATTGAAACATTTTCCTTCAAACTTAGGTTTTTCAGTGCATTCATTTGCCCTATGTCCATGTTTGTTTCACCTATAGCATTTTCCATTAAAATTTGACTTTCCATTTCTCCAACACTTATTTGATGTATGCCCTATCTTACCACAATGATTACATGTAGGTTTCTTGTTCTTTTGAGCTCCTTTATATGATGATTCACCTTTTCCAGTATAACCTAATCCAGTCTATCCATGATGTCTAAATTGCATTTGCTCTGTTAACTAATCTATGCTTACTTGTGAATTCATCATACTCTCATTGGTTTGCTTTTCAGTATTGAGATCATTTTGTAGTCTTTCATTTTCAGTCCTCAGATTGATAACTTCTTGATTTGCACCATTGATTTGATTTATCATATCTGCTTGCTAAAGTGAAAAATGATGGATTTCATTTTCTTTTTCCTCTAATCTTGTACTTAGCAATATTTTATCTTCTTGTGCCATTACTCTATCATTTTCTGCTCGATTCTTTTGTTCCATGACTTCACATATTTTGACTGAATGAATTTCTTGTTCTCTCTTCAACTTCTAACTTCTTCATATAAATTGAGATTCTTTGCAAGTAGGTCTTCAATGGCTGCATCAACTTCTTCATAACTTATTTCTTTGCATAAATATTCAATTCTTTCTTCTATGTAATTTTTATCATTCATTTGCACTACTAAATCTTTTCTTCTTTTCAGGGAATGAGAGAGCTACTCCTTGAGTTTTCTGATTTGATCCATGGCCACTTGTAGATCTATCTTTTCATTTTCAATGGCTTTCTCCAGTCTGTATATTTCCATTGCCTTTGATCTTTGCTCAAGTTGTTAAACTTATGATAAGAGAAACTTTTCTTTGATACCAAATGTTGGAAATATATTAAGGCTAGGTGACTGAGAGGGGGGGTGAATTAGGAACCAATAAAAATTATTCTCTTTTATCCTTTATTAGATTGTCTAATCTTATTGCATGCATGGAACATAAAATCAATAAACATTCGTAACACTTGACACAATATTTGGTTACCCAGAAAACTTCCAATTAGAAAGAAAAACTGGGGTGGGGATGGTACCCACAAGTTTTAGTACTACAGTAATAAATTTGGCCGGTTAAGGCTTACAATTGACCACTTCTAATGGCCTTCCCTGTTAGGAGAAATAAGGACTATTAGGTCCACCTTATGAAAGGATTTATACAATACAATAAAGTATGCACTCTGTTAGGAGATTTGTGAAGGACTGTTACGTCCACCTTGTTAAAGGATTTTGACTGATACACCTATTAGGATGAACCAATGAATGATCTTCTATGCAACTTTGATTTGATGAATAAGATCTTTTGAATTAATACTAATCACCTGAATGTGATAGATGAGTCTCTACTATTCCTTTATATTGTTGTAGCCTTCTAATCAATCTGCCACTTCATATTCACATATCCATACTCATACATCTTCTACAACTTATGCTACTTCTCAGAATTTGGATAAACAAAGTATCTTACATATATATCTATCCAAATCAATTACCTCCATAAGTCGGCTACTAATCATATTTAATTAGTATCAAACAATATGTGCTAATTCGGCCCAATTCTGACACTCGAGTCCAGTAATCCACTGAGGTGATATACTGACACTTGGGCGACATAGTGAATTGGCAACTCTGGCACTCAGGTGATACTATTTTCTTGGGCCACATTGATCACTTGGATATGGTAAGCCACTCGAGTAACACTGATGACTTAGGTGATAGTGTTTTGAACTAACTCCTCGATCGACACTTCTTAGCTCGGGTTACACTTCAAGCTACTAGCTTAGTCAACACTGTATCCATATAAATGACTAAGTGTTTTGGCACTAGTTGAAAACATGTCTTTCCATAAGGTCTACATAAAGGACTATAAATGTTACAAGTAGGAATATTGAATTTGGATTGGGTCATAGAAACAATTTTTTGTTGCAAAGAAGACACAATTTGAGCCAAGATACTAATAGTAGAATTAGTATAAAGAGTGGTGGGGGATATGTGTGAAATGTTTGGATCATTATGACAATTGAAGGAATGGTGGAGTATGAAAAAGGAACACTATTATAAGTGGGTATTGATTAAGGTAAATAAATACATAGAAAAATTGAAGGAACATTAGGAACAATGGGATTATGAATGCTAAAATGTGTAGGATTGAGATTTTTAATGGAAGTAGTGATAATGGGTGGAGCATAGGTGGATACACTTGGAATGGATGTAGAAATAGGCATAGGGTCTCAACACTAGTAGTAGGTGGAATGAAGCCTAGCTCTTGAGTACAATCTCTAATAGATTTAACATTGTTATCAATGAGATGAGAAATACTACGTAGGATATTAACACCATGTTCATCATTATGAATTATCTTCCTCAAACCTTCTACAATAGATATGACCTCGGGATTAGATTTTTCTTATCCTAATCATTGTTCAAAATTTTCAAATTCATGGGAAAGTTTTAAAAATTTCATAGGAGGGACTCTTAAGGTCTCATTGATGGGGAGGTCACCTAACTCTCTGAAATTCCCACTCTCTTCTAGGAATCTCACCTGGAATCCTATTCAATTTCAGGACTCTCTAGACTCACTCTTGAGTCTCTTAGGGCTACTCTCAGACCCTAA
>MU225010.1:410894-422947 GCA_018584345.1 Thuja plicata | reverse complement strand
ACTTTATCTCTGGCTTCTCCTTGATTTCGTAACCCTGGTGGTTACCTGTCGAGCTTAGCTTTCCAGCTGTTCTCTGTTCTTTCATCTTCTCTGCAAACTGTCATTTCTTCTCTGCATGGTCGACACTTTGGTCATCTTTCTTTCCTTCATGTCATTCCTTTTCTGTTTGGCGGTTAAGATTTTTCAATGTCTTCTCCTTCTGACACGTCAGCATATTTGACCCTTTGACTGTTCTATTTTCCATCGCATAGTCGTGAATGAAAATCACCTTTCATGTCTAGTTCTGCGACTGAGCGATTACCTGCTCGTCGCGCTCACGCTATGCATTTACCTTACTTGGTTTTTACCTCACAACTGAGCGATGACTCTTTATCGTGCACCCGCAATGCATTTACCCGATCTGTCTTTTCCTCTGCGACTGAGCGATGAGCTCATGTCGCGCACCCGCAATGCATTTACATTAACTGCTCCTTGCTCTGCGAGTGTGCAATTCACATTAGTCGCGCACTCGCTGCACTTCAATCTGAGCTGCTACTTTCTTCGCGAGTCTGCGATGCACGTCAGTCGCGCACTCGCAACTCATTTTGACGAGTTGGCCATATCTCGGCGACTGAGCGATGAGCTCAAGTCGCGCACTCGCCGTGTTATAACCTGAGCTACTCATTCCTTTGTGACTGAGCGATACAATCAGTCACGCACTCGCTATGTTTCTACTCGAGCTATTATCTACCCTGCGACTAAGCGATTGATCACCCATCGCGCACTCGCTACGCGCTTCCCCGAGCTGACTTTTTCCTGGCGATTGGGCGATCCAATGCTTGTCGCATTGTCGCGCACTGCTTTTCCCTGCTAGCCGTCTGCGACTGAGCGACTAGTTCCTCATCGCGCACTCGCTCACTAATAGACTTAACACATAACTAGCTCACGAGTGTGCGATGCATTCCTTTTTCTGCTCTCTGCTGCTCCGCGACTGTGCGACAATGCAAAACATGACTTGCTCATTATGTGACCTGGATCAAATCTTGTTCAAAATTGCTGGGGCTAGGGTTTTGAGCTAAACCCTAGGGTGCTCTGCACCACTCATCTTTGTCATGGGAAGAATGGGAAGATTGTTTCTCAATAATAGGATTAATGTCATTGGTGGGCATGTTGGTCTCATCAAGATTCCTAGGAAAAATAGAGAACTTAAGATCAAAGGAAACCATAAGTTTATGACTTATCCTAACTGAAATAATATAAGTAGGAATCAAGATAATAACAATCATGCACAAGAAAATGAAATAATGGTAGGTATAATGCAATTACAAGATTTGAAAGAGGTATGCAATCCAACTAAATCAAATAATTTTTTTTTATGAAAAGCACACCTAAATATCAAATGCAAAGATCTAATGTAAAGAATATAAAATAGATCTAGATACACAAAGAGGACATACATACCAAAAGAAGTATGTAAGAAGAGTAAGGTTCACCAAAAATATAGATAAAGAAAATGAAAGCAATGTAAAGATGAGTAAATCACTTCTCATTTCATGTATTGCACATTTCAGAAGGAAGATGCCCCTCTAGGTTCAATAGGAGACTAAAAATCTAAGTGGGAAAATGATCCTACAGTAAAATATGTAGTGAATGAAATATAAATGATGTACTAATGTAATATAAATGATTCATTAGACAAGTCACTGAAAAACTGGAAATAACAGACTGATACAAACTGATTGTGAGCAGAAAAGTATAGAAATGGGAAACAAAGCATAAGTATGACCTATTGGTGAAATTTGGGTTGAAAATGTAGGGTACAAAGAGAAATTCATTGTGTATTTGGGGACAAAACACCAATGACATTTTGTACCTGGGAATTTTAACTAATTATTTTTTGGATTTTTTTGACTGTATTCGATCTTTCTGATTCTTGTCTGGTAGATCTATAATATATTATTGCACACATAAAAATATGTAAAAAGGTTGTCTAAAGTGGTTTAACTTGGTCAAACCCTAATTTAGGAATCAACCTTGGAAATGTAATAAAATTGTATAAAGGAAAGTATGCAAAAAGGCAACTGCACCTTATATAAACCCTCATGGACGGATGTAGAAATCATTCATACCCATGAAGATTCTTGAATGTATTTTAAATATAAATAATTGAACTTGGAAAGTGATGTATAATCAAGGATTCCCTCACAAATTTGTAAATATATGGATGTCACTCCTAGATCTTAAATGTAGATATGCTTGAAAATTATTTGCAATAAAGAAGAGAGAATGTGAATAGAGGATCTTCTTTTTTGATTAAGAATTCCTCTACTTTTCTATCATGAGAGGGAAAATTGATTCAATTGGAGGATATTTAGTTTGACTTTAATGATCTTGAAGAGTTGGAAACTGGGAGATCTTGATCTTGGATGCTTTCCTTCAAATCTTGACTCCAATTGCTCAAATTTCCTTGATCACTTTAAAACCTTGATTTGAGTGAAAAATGGTTAAGATATGCAAAATGAGGTGAGATAATAATTTTTAATACTTAATCCATCATTTCAGGATTCAAAAATGATCCAGGTCGACCAGAAAATCAAATCTCTTGTTAATACTCTGATATCGGGCCCTAGACACAATTTAGGCCCCAATCCTCGAGTATAGAACGTCATTGGAATTTCATACCCTAAAAAATGGGCTAGAGTTTGGAGGTGATGTTGGGATAGGTGAAAAGGAGGAAAAGGATAGGTTTTTAGGATCAAGCATAACGGGCATTCAAACCTCAAAATCACCAAAATGAGGTCTAATAGGTCCTAAAAAATAATTCAATCATGGGTGCTAAATTTTTAGGATGGTACTATTGGTCCCACCAAGGGGGGGGGGGGGGAATCAGAAAAATCAAAACTTAAAATCTTAAAATTAAACTCACTTATTCACNCACCAAAATGAGGTCTAATAGGTCCTAAAAAATAATTCAATCATGGGTGCTAAATTTTTAGGATGGTACTATTGGTCCCACCAAGGGGGGGGGGGGTGAATCAGAAAAATCAAAACTTAAAATCTTAAAATTAAACTCACTTATTCACTCAGTAAGTACCAAATACAGTAAATAACCAATTCACCAAATAACATAAGCAACAATCAATCATTCAAACTTAGCACCATCATATTAACTCATTCACACATGATATAACTCATTGACACCTAATTTAACAAGTAAACCCAATTTGGGAAAAACCTCTGTGGGAATTGTAACCCACAATAAAAATTGTACCCTTCTGAAGTACGCTCAGTTAAGAACTTATCATGTTAATGATTACAAACACATTTCCTAAATGTGACCTTGTTAGGGGATTTAACTTAGATCTATTAAGATCTTCACCCTGTTAGGAGTGACCTTTTTAGAGGTCTTCAAACACTCTTTTGGAATGTCACCTAAGTCTAGGTGTTATAACTAGGATGGTTAAATCCACTCGGTTAATAGATTTCTTTGTTACAAATATTAATAAGCAACAATAATATTTGATCTATAAAAAATAACAACTCACTATGCTTGAATCAAATCCTTTATGCTCAATTGAATACTGGCATCACATACTCCATTGATCTCTTTCTCAGCCTGTAGATTCTTTGATCTGTCTTTCTCTATTTTTCTTGGTAAATGCTGTTTGTCATCTTCTTTCCTTCTTTTCTCAATTCACCAGTAGTCCTCACTCTGTATAATTCTCATTCCTTATATAGACATTGTGAGGCCTCACCCCGAGCCCCATCGTAGCTTTCTATATTTCTTCTTATGATAGACTTAGCACATGATACATTATATTTTGATGCACTATGAATTTTAAACTTTATGTCATGGATTGATCATTTTGGATGTTGGATACATGATACTTTATGATGCACATGATGAACTATATTGTGTTTCTATTATGGACCTTTCATTTTGAGACATTTGATTTGGAAAAATATTATGGTTATGTGATGTATTAATGATGATATGAGAATTACTAGAAATTGACATTCAATTGAGTTATCATGCAATGTGAATCTTACTTTATGATTATATGCTTAAATGAAATTATTATTACTTATAATCTTAGGTGATAAAATTTAGTATGCAGATGTTTCCTTAAGATTTTGAATATTGTTTATTTCCTAATGAAGTATATTTTATCTCCTTGAACTACTGATATTTGGATTCAGTGTGCAGGTATGAGACCATGGTATTAAATCCGAGGAACCAAACATAGGTATATGTGAACTCAGTTTAAGCCAAGGTTGCGTCTAATGAGAGACAAGACCTCATTGTATCATGATTTAATTTGTAAACGTAAATGTTTGATTGTTTGAATTTAGTTCATAAATGTTATTTTCATATTTAAATGCTTTGTGCTTTATGCTCAAGTCGATATGCCATGTGTCTAGTGATGTGTAAGTGTTTGTATGTGTCACTTGACACTGGTGTATGTACTTAAGACCATGACATGTCCACTTCGGGATTGGGTTCCCACCTACCTAGGTTAGTACCAAAGTAGATCCCCATGTGTTTTCCTTGATTAGAGAGCTGGAGGCATGGTCACTTCAATTGAATTTTGTGAGTATGCTTTTAGTGGACTTTTGGGGGGTTAGAAAAGTGCCTAGGGGTGTGTTAGGGATATTTTTAGGTAGCTCACTTGTTATACCTATGGGTAAGGGTCATTTTAACCCTAGGATAACCCTTGGTTGACCAAGAAAGCCTTCCAAAAGTTAGATTTTTAATTTATAAGAAAATCAACTTTTGGAAGCATGATCGTGGATAGACCACCCTTCCATTTTGATGCAAAGACCTTACTTCCCTTTTTGAGTTTCCATTTTTGGGTCCATTTTTAGAAAGTTTTAAGAGGCTTAGGAAAGAGAAACCAATTAAAGGCTTTCCTTTTACCCATGAGTTTCTAGTGACCTTTTTAGTGGCGACTCTCCATGTTGGAGAGTTTGAACACCCACTCTCTAACTTAGAGACTTGGCTAGAATTGGTGAAGCTTGGAGAAGAGGAATTAGGCTTTAAGGGAGCTCTTCAACAAATTTATTGCCAGAAGCTTGAACTTAGGTTGGTGAACTCTTGAAATTTACTTCTTGTTGTCTTTTATGTTACAATTAAATGAATGTAGCATGTTAGTGTCCTTGAGGAATGTTGAGATGCCTTTGTGTTTTAATGTTGTTGTGTGAAAATGCTCTTAGTGATGTTTTTCTTTCATTGTTTCTGTTTGTTAATGGGAGTCTCAAGGCCCACTCACCCTTAGGAGGGAAGAGTAGTCTTGGGGGTGAAGGAATTTGACATCCCTTGGGTGTAGAGTCTCTCTTCAAGGAGGAGAGGGAGAAATCATGGAGTATGGGCTCAATGAAGCCATCCTTTGTTGTTTCTTTTCTTGGGGGTCATAAGGGTGTTGTTTTGGCTTGTAGCCATGGGGGTCATAAGGGTATTTTGATGAATATGGGAATTATTTAAGATGGTTTTTTTGTAATCCTTGTGAGGGATATATTATTTCTTTTGGGTTTGGCCTTCTCCCCTTGGGTACTTGGTCCACTTCACCCCATTTTAGGGTCATTGAGAGACCCCATTGTGAAAGCTTTGGTTGGGAGTCTTTGTGAGTGTTACTTGTTTTGCATTGGTTGTTTGTTGTATGTTTGTATCCATCTTTTGTTTGGTTCCCCAAGCTTGGGGGTGGCCTCTTAGAGGCCTAGGTTGGGAGGTGAGCATCCCATGATCTTTTTGTGTTCTTCTTATTACAGATTTTTCTCAATGGTTGGAGCTCTTAAGAAGTCCTAAAGTGGGCATGGAAGATGAGAGAAAATTCACATCTATAGATGCTATTGTAAAAGCCTTTGGGTCATTGTATTTGAAAACTTGTAACCTATGTGTAAATGTTCCTCTTCTTTTATGGAATTTAGTTATTCCTTTATATTATAGATTTAGAGTTGGTGTATTTGAGTAGATTCTAGTATTTGTATTTATAAATCAAATGAAAAAAAGGAAGATGTATTGTTTCTATGAATGTTTAAATAAAGAGCTGGTTACTTTTTCTTTACCTTGTTGAAAAGATTCATTTTTACAAACAAAAAGAAAGAAATACATTTAGATAGATACACATGCTGTTTTAAATTCTGAATGGTAAACTATATAACTTGATGCATGGCTGGAAATAAAAAAAAGAAAGTAATGTTCTTTGGGTTTAATATTGTATTCCTAAGTTGATGTTGTTTAGTGTAAAATATAACCTCTTACACTCATTTATCTATGCAAATTTGTGATTTAAAAGGAAAAATATAAATATACTTTTTCCATTTGCCTATTCTTATAACATATTTTAGATTAAAACAATTTGTAAAAAAAAAATCAGCTGCTGGTTTAAATATATTTATGTATTTTAGAAATCTGAAATGTATACATACATACTGTTGGAACTCCAAAATTTGGATGCATTTTGGAGTGACCATACTAAACTTTTCCCTAAGTATGAATTGCTCTCCTAAAAATCTTGTGAAGAAGGCCTATTTTTGGGTGCTTGTAAAAAATGACCCAATGTTTTTCATGAGAATCCACTTGGGATATGTGTTTACCACCTATCATTTGGAAAATTTAATAGGTTCCAGCTCTCAGATCGCAGTTTGGATGTGTTTTGAAGAGGGTCATTTGGAGGTATTCACACAAATCTGCATATTTACACTTATTCAGTTGTTACCAAGTGACCTATTTAACATGGTTGTATCTTTGGTCTGATTAAGTTTCATGATATAAGGATGGGTATAAGGTGTTGTAGGTATGAGAGTGAAGCTCCATTTTCATTTGCAGATTCCTATGAGTTCATTTGTTAAGTTTCCCAAGGATTTTCTGTTTGCAATTTATGTTGTGTCTTAGAATCTGAATTACAGGGTTATGAAGTTGCCTACTTTGAGATCTTATAATGTGTACCCAATTTATAGTTATGATTAAAGGATTGTTGCACTATATTGTAGTCATGGAGATGTACTACCATGAATATTTTCAGAGATGTGCCAATCCATTTGATTAGTTTCCTTAGCTAATTCCAAGTCAAGTTTATAGTCTCACTGATTTTGAAATCAGAAGTTGGTAAAGGGCTGCCTTTGGGGATTTATACTGATTGGCCAATTGAGGATCAGAACAAGATAATTGAAAATGTTTTTTATTTATGTGAAGGTGAATCCATATCTAGGAGTTCAGATCTTAAATGTTCCATTTGACGCCTCTGTGAAGTGAAAACCAAATAGATTTTATTCAGTTTTCTGTGTATCAAATGATTATTCATTGAGGAGGCTGACTTTGCATGTTGATTTCTCAGTGTCACTTGATGGTCATGATGAGTTAGTTGGATATCTACATTCCATGTGTGAGGTTTTACCAACTTGGAAATTTTCAAAGATTCAGGAGCTAACTTGCTATGTTTTGCAAGAGGAATCCAAAGGCAGTCTGTGCAAATTTTACATCTGCATTTGTCTTTCTAGAATTTTATAAAGTGGCTCACTTCGGAGGTTCGCTTTTAAGACCGGTTGATGTTCATAGCATGAGGGTTTTTGCACTGTGTTGTAGGCATGTGAGAGAGTATCCATGTCCATTTTTATCTCCCCATGTGCTTGTTTGATCATTTTGCTAGAGCCTTTCCATTTGTAGTTTGTTAAGTTTCATTGAATGTTCATAGTCCATATTTTAAGTGACCTACTTGGAGGTCTCCTAGTTTGCACCCGGTTCAAGGTCAAGAAGAATTAAGGGTTTTTCTGCATTATAGACCTAGGAGTGACTGTCCCTTAAAATTTTTGGATCTCTACCAATCCGTCTGGTCACTTTCTTAAGCCATTTCCAGACCAGACTTATGCATATTTCACTTTTTTATTCCAGAATTGTTCTAATAGGCTAACTTTGGTGTTTGTTGGTTTTTCACCTTATGGTTTTCTGAGTGAGCTAATTGTGGATTCATTTTCCTTGTATGGGAGTGAATAAATACCCAAGATTCCAGTTCATAAAGGTTTCAGTTGATGAGTTTTCAAAGTCAATTTTGAAGGTGATTTGTGTAGATTGGCGGTGCAGACAAAATTAGTTTTTTCAAGAGGCCATGTTTGATCAGTGATATTTTTTGGCTCAAGTATTTTTGCGCAATCTCCTTTGGCACAGATTTTCATATGTTGGAAATGAACTTAAGTTACAGATGGCACATTTCTTTGAGGCTTCTTGTTCAGTTTTTGAGGCCGTCTCCAAGGGCCATTTGTGGTTTTTGGGAAATCTTGCAAAGATGTAATGAACTGATTGATATAGTTTGAAATTTTAACATAACATTATCTGAATTCAACAAGTGGCTACGATTTGGTAAGTAAAAGGCACACATAGAGGTGAATCAAAACACAAGAAGCATAGTAAATGGGAATCGACAGGTGTAAAGCCAGTTCCGCAACCTTTGCTAGCATGTTGCCTGCACTATAAACCAAGGAGGGCATGTAAAACATCCAGAGTAAACGCCAAGAAAGAAATTGGAGGATATGTGCTATTTGGAAGCTTTTAAAACCAGCATTTAAAACAAAGGAAAACCAATGCAGATATTGAAGAGGATAAAATCATTAAAACAATTGTTTTTTCTTTTATTGCAAGTATCCCGCACAATGGAAACATAACAAATGCAAAGAAAGAAGATGCCACGCTGGAAGAGATTACCTTGTGCTGAAGATGGAGGAGAATTAAGACATCAAAATAAATGCAATGGTGGAAGATTGGCATAAAATCCTACATAGGATATTTGAGGGGAAGTTTTAAATAGCAAACAAGTAAAACACCAATTGCCAGGGGAGTCAGCGCAGGAGAATGGAGAGATAAAATTGAACATTTGAAAAGTATGTGTCTACTATTTGTAATATCTTGCACAGATTTACAATAGGAGAGACCCACGCTAAGCATGTTGCATTAATAAACATTGGAGGTGTTCTGTGCAAAGCAAAATGTATAGGAGTATTAGCATTGGAGGTGTTCTGTGCAAAGCAAAATGTATAGGAGAACCTGAACTAAGTAGTGATTGAAAAGGGAGTTTTGAAACTCCAGCATGCCAAAGACAGAAACCAAAGGGGTTGTGTAATTAGTAAAGAATGGAGTCCTACGCAGCATGTGGAGGAATCTCCAAACAGTCAAACCATCTCCAAATACATTTGCATATAAAATAAAACATAAAATTGCAAATAGAAAACCATGAAGAGGCTGCGTAGACTTCTAAAGGGAGGCTGCAGCCACATAACAAGAAACTCCAGCACATTGAAGGATGCCCAATGCTGAGCATGGTGGGGGGATACATTTGAATAAAAATCCAAAGCCACACAGATGTTGTGCTAATTGCCAAGAGAAGTTCCCACGCAACAGTGGAGAAATGAAGTTTAAATCTAAAGTTTAAAATGCAAATTCAAACCCAAGCACCCAGCAAGGACCCACGCATGATAAAGGGGAATATTTTTAAACATTGCAATACAATTTTTAGTTGTAAATAAATGAAGGCTAGCGTAGACCATAAAATGAATGTTTTAAAACATTTTTAAAAAACTAATGAAAAAATATTGCACTGGAAATATGAGAGAGAAGGCTATGCAGACTTTCAAGTGGGAAGACAACAGACCAATTAAATCATAGCGAAGCAATTTAAAAGGGTTTTAAAACATTAACATAGCAAATTGCAGTGTGAACACAGAGATTATGTGCAAAAATGGAGGCCAAAAGCAATTTTTAATGTTTTTAAAAAACCAATTCCAGAAGCCAGTGCATCATAGTGGAGGAAAGCTATCTAAAAAAAACAATGCATAATACATAGGTTGCGCAACACATAAAAGATGGTTTAATGTTTTTTTTAGACATTGAAAAGCAACAAAAAGCATTAAGAAGCTTCCCAAGTATGTTGAGGTGTTGAAAGATTTGAAAATGCAAAACGCCATTATCCCACATTTACCAGGGAGTGGTTGTCTTTAACGTTTAAATGTAAAGGTGCATATATTATGAAATAAGAAAAGAGCCAGGAGGCTTATGTTGGGCCCCCTTGGCTAGAAGTATGTGCATGCAGGTGGGCCTGTTATTTTGAGCCAAAATTTGGAAAGTCTTTAAAATGTTCAGAAAGTTTATCCCACATGCACCCTGCAAGGCAAATTTCCAATGTTTATAAGCAAAAACACACAATAGAAATGTAAAGAAGAAGCCCAGAGGCTATGCATGTGCGCGAACATAGGTGGTTTCTCAAAATCCATGTCGATGATGACAGAGGACAAAACCCCATATTTTGGTGGGACCCGTAGAGGTGATGTGGCAGATGACATGGTGTAGAGGCTTGTAGATTGGGTGTGTATCTTGAGGTGATCAAAATCGATGGTTGGTGTAATGACTATATCCAAAAGTTGCAAGGTAGTTAGCTTCAAGGGATTGTGAAAATGTGACACGTGGTAAGGCTGAAAATGATGCGGTTGAGGTGGCATCTAGGTGGCGACTACATAGGAGATCATCCAAGCTAGTACACATCCTAAGGTGATGAAAATGGATGGCTATCACAAAGCCTTGAAGATAAAGATGTAAGGTGGTTACCATAGAGGCATTGTGACAGTGCGACACATGGCGATCAGACAGGTGGCGTGCTAGACATAGGGAAAATGATGTAGGCACCCAGTTGGACCTATGGACCAATCGGATGGTGCCATGTGGCACAAGTAGGACACATAGACACCTAGGTGGATTTATGAACCAATAAGAGGTTTCCACGTGGCAGAATTTGGTGCTTTCAGGGAAAAGGGTATTAAAATGCTAAATTGAAATATTAAAGTGAAATTTCATTTCAATTCAATAGTCAAACTATTGAATATAATTTCAAATATTTCAAATTGTTCAAAAATATGCACAGGAGAGGAAGTTTGTTAGGAGTGATTTAGGGGGCATTTTTTGTCCAAAATATGAAGTATCATATATCACCGAAAAGGTCTCAGAACGTCGGAATGAGGATTCTAATTTTCTAGACCATTTGAGTCTAGATCATATCAGATTCTTGTAGTTGTAGATTGAAGTAATTGTAGATATTTTTGGGGACAGACAAGTGTCGGTGACTTGATTGTTTTTCTTTCTCCTATATCAAGTTTTTTCTCCGTTGTAACAAGGATGTTGAAATTGATGCTATTGGGCAGTATTCAGGCCTTTTTTCTTATTTTCTATGAGTTTCTTTATTTTGTAAATATGCTGAACCAAATTATTTTTCAATAAAGAACAATGGAATCCCTATTTAATTCTTGTTGATGTCTTTGTGTATTTGGTCTTGACTCTTGTGTGTCAGTTTGTAAGGCATTTTGATACACTGGCTATAAGGTAGCTGTGATCTTGTTTTTAAGTTTCTTTCAAGGAGAGAGTCAATCTTGAATACAAGTTCTAAGAATTTAAGGTTTATACATGAATCTGATGTCCAGGAATTGGAGTGAGAAAAGTGATTTGTAAGGAACTTCACTTGGTTTCTTTGAGTTTGGAGTTAGGGTTTTCTGGAAATGTATGTTTATTTGACTTTATTGCCCAATAGATAAGGCACTGGTCTTTTGCTGGTTATGCAATTTTCTTCATCAATCAATTATTCAAATCATTTTCCATTTTCTGTTTAAAGAGCATAAATGTTTGTAAACTGCATTGAATAGTGCAAATGCTTTTGGTGATTCCTTGTAGAAGTGAATCTGATAGGTTACCCTGCTTGAGCCTCTGGGTTCGAAGAGAAGAAGGGTGAATATCTATTTTAGGTATACCTACCTAAGTGTGTGGAGCTCGAAGCAGAAGGAGGATCAAATCCTCTTCAATTAGTCTTTTCTTGCCCCTCAGTTTGCAGGAATGAGCTGAGTCTTGTGAGTTGGACAAAAATCCCCAGGTCTGGTTTGCATTGTTTCTTTTAGAACTGAGGGGTACAAGAAAAAACACTAACACACACACACACACGCACACACACACACACACACACACACACACACACACACACACACACAAGGTAGGTTAACTTTTTAATTAATAAATTAAAAAAAATTAAAAAAAATAAATAAATATTTTT
>MU225010.1:391709-410857 GCA_018584345.1 Thuja plicata | reverse complement strand
GAGGCACAGCCCCCCCGCCTGCGGTGGCCATGGCCACCATGACCTACCTCAATAATGACATATTCGCTCACTGTGATGGCCGTGGGGGTTCAGCCACCATGGTGGTGGTGGCTGCCTTCCCTACCACGCTGTATAGAGACGCCACCAAACCCTCCTACACAGAGGTAAATATTTTATGCAGCAACCACACGGCCATTAACAGCTACTTCCCCTCTTGATAGCATGCAACAAAACAAAAGGGGGGTTGCAGATAGTGTTTCCAGCGAGACACAAGGATATATATGTATATATACCCATGTAAATAAATAAATAAATAAATATATGTTAGGAATAACAGTCCACAAGACAACTGAGAGGGGGGGTGAATCAGTTGTAGTATAGATTATTAAACTTTAAACTTTATTGACTATATCAACAAATGCAAATAATAACATAGTAATAGACAACACCATAACACAAGATTTTTTCACGAGGAAACCCTATTAAAGGTAAAACCCTGGTTGGAATTAACACCCACAAATAATGTACTGAGAATATAGTATCCCTGTTAGGAGCTTGTTACAACATTACAGTACACAGTCCCTGTTAGGAGACAGACCCTGTTAGGAGTCAAAGGAAATAGTAGGCTCACTGCTAAGGCACACTTCCCAAATAAGGTTAAAGCCACCCTCAAGAATTTGCAATCCACATCAAGTGTATACAACAAATAGATAATCGAGTGAACTTGATAGAAACTATCTTTGCTTGATAAGTTCCAATGAAGTATCAACACTGCTCTCTATCCAGCAGTCAAGCTTCGCAGCTTCACAAATCTTTTCTCTTCTCTTTCTCTACCACACTTTTCACAAATGAAAAGATCACTCATATACACCCTTTTACAATAACCCATTAGGTCGGCCAGTTAAGCTTTCCTAATACATAATTAACTAGGTCGGCCAATTAAGGCTTCCCATCATAAAAATAATTACATAAGCCCTTGTTAAGATACACATGGTACCTATAAAAAGTATACAATATTTACAATTCATCACAAATACTTCTAGATCCACAATCCACTCTCATAATTAATTTCCACACGTTACAAGTCTGAAGTCGGCAAGGAAATAGGTCTTCTCTAGAACACATGCCACAATTGACATCATCAGTACCCAAATAGAAATCAAACTCAACCCATTTCACTATCATATGTCGGCTCTCTATCAGTAAGCTCACAAGTTATGAAACATCTTCCTCAGTAAGATATACCCAAAATACAGAGACCTTCTCTGTTCATAATCACAGTTGCAGTCCAGAAAAATAGTCTTCACCAAATGAACTGTAACCTCCACATAATGTAACATAAAGTCAAGCAACCTTAGGAGTAAGGTCAGGACACATCCTTCTACATAAATCCAACTTCAATCCTTCTGAATCATCTGTACAGTGTCCGTATACTCATTCTAGTTAAGCAGTCAGTTTGTCTTCTTCAAAGAAATATATGTTGACATCAGTGACAAAACATGAATATCAATAGCATGATCAGTAACCAAAACTGATATCATCCAAAAATATACCCCTTTGGCATTGATGGCAACATATGGGAAAATCCATATGCATCAACCCAAAAGTACTCTCTCTCAATACAATCTTCTGAATATCCTCAACATAAATTTCCCAAAATAGTAGGGATTTTCTCATAGATTCCTTCCCCCTTTGGCAGCAATGGCAAAGAGTGCCATAGCTCATTTGTATTCTTCAGTATCTTTTTCAAATCTTAATGTCTGATTAGGTGCAAGATCACCCAAATGTGCTCCAAAGTGTCCTCCTACGATCACTCCCCCTAGGGAGTAGATCCATACATCAAGTCTAGAGAATTAAATAGCTCTGAGATCCACTCGACTGATGCATATCTGCATCATTTTAATTACCACTAGGAGGGGCCATTTCCCCAAGCATACCTCTGAGGTATTCAAAAGAATCTTTTGGCAAAGGTTTAGTAAATATATTTTCTATCTATTCCTTTGTTCTTATGTACTCCATTGTAATCTCCTTAGCAGCTACCTTCTCCCTCAAGAAATTGATAGAAATATGTTTAGTCTTTGAGTGCATTAAAGGATTCTTTGACATGTTTACTATATTTGTGTTATCACAATGAATAATCAATGGCTCCTTAAAAATTATTCCAATATCTTCCAGCATTTGTTTCATCCAAACAACTTGTGTGCAATTAATCACAGCAACTACATATTCTGATTCAACAATAGATTGAGCAATATAATTCTGCTTCTTGCTTAACCAGGAAACCAATCTCTTCCAAAGGAAAAATGCACCACCACTTGTGATCTTTCTATCATACACATTACTTGCCCAATCAGCATCAGTAAAAGCCTGCAAAGAAAAATCATCAGATTTTTCATACCATAATCCATACTCTACTGTTCCTTTCAGATATCTAAAAATTCTTTTCACAGCAGCAAAGTGTGTTTCTTTAGGATCTGCCTGATATCTAGCCACAATTCCAACTAGATTGGTAATATCTAGTCTAGTGTGTGTCAAATATTTTAGACCTCCAATCATTGACCTGTACTTAGTCTGCCCAACACTTTGAGTCTCATCACTTTTGGTTAGTTTGTTCCCTGTTATCATGGGTGTGCCAACAGGTTTACAATCTTTCATTCCAAATTTCTTCAACATTTCCTTAAGGTACTTGGTCTGAGATATAAATATGCCATTTTTACTCTGATTAATTTGCAAACCAAGAAAAAATTTCATCTCACCAATCATTGACATCTCAAACTCATTCTCCATTTCTTTAGCAAACTTCTTACTCATTTTATCATTTCCTCCAAAAATGATATCATCAACAAAAACTTCTATAATTAAGATTCCATCTTCATAAGTTCTTAAATACAAATTACTGTCTGCAATACCTTTTCTAAAACCAAGATGAAGTAGATGTTTATCCAGTCTTGCATACCATGCCCTTGGTGCTTGTTTCAGTCCATACAGTGCCTTCTTCAGTCTACAAACCATTTTTTCATCATCTGTCAAAGGAAAACCATCAGGTTTCTCAATGTACACTTCTTCTTCTAGGTCACCATTCAAGAATGCAAATTTCACATCCATCTGATACACTTTGAAGTCTTTATGTGCAACATAAGCAAGGAATAGTCTCACAACTTCTAGTCTAGTAATAGGTGCGAATGTTTCTTCATAGTATATGCCTTCTTATTATGAGTAGCCTTTACATACCAGTCTATCCTTGTTTCTTACCACTGTGCCTTCCTCATCCATTTTATTTCTAAAAACCCACTTAGTTCCAATCACATTCTTGTTTTTAGGTCTTGGAACCAACTCCCATGTATTGTTCTTCTTTATCTGCTCTAGTTCTTCTTCCATGGCTTTAGTCCATGATTTATATTTACATGATTCATTAGTAGTCTTGGGTTTAGCTTGAGAAATCAAACAGATCTCATCTCTAACTTTAGATCTAGTCATCATGCCTTTTCTTGCATCACCAATAATTTGATCTTCAGGATGGTTTTTATTGACATACCTTGGAGTCTTCAATGTCTCAGTAGCTTTTTCCTTTTCTTCTTCCTCAATCTCATACTCAATCATCAAGGGTTCTTTAGGTTCAACAACAACTTCTCTTGTTTATGTTATCTGACCACAATCATACATTCTTTCCTGAATTTGAAATTTCTCATCTATCCTCACATTAGCGTTTTCAATTAGTTTTCTCAATCTCAGATTGAAACATTTATATGCTTTACTCTTAGTAGAATAACCAAGAAAGATACCTTCATCACTTCTAGCATCAAACTTGCCTATCTCATCATCTGTCTTGATATAGCATTTACTACCAAATATTCTGAAATATTTCACAGTAGGTGTATGATCAAACCATAATTCATAAGGGGTTTTATTTGTACCTTCTCTGACTTGAATTCCATTAGTGTGTACATAGTAGTGCCAACTGCTTCTCTCCAATGAACATGTGATACATTTCCTTCCAGCAACAGAGTCCTAACAACATCTAATATAGTTTTGTTTCTTCACTCTGCTATCCCATTCTGTTGTGGAGTTCTAGGAGCTAAAGTCTGTCTATGTATTCCATTTTATTCACAATATGTGTTAAACAATTTTGATGTAAATTCTCCTCCTCTGTCTGATCTCAAACATTTCATCTTTAAACCAGATTCATTCTCAAACTTTTCTTTGAACAACTTGAATTTGTCAAATGCCTCAGATTTCTCTTTCAAATATGTAACCCACATCATTCTAGAAAAGTCATCAATAAAGAGTATAAAATACCTTTCACCATAGTATGATATTTTTCTTGTAGGGCCACATAGATCTGTATGCACCATATCCAACTTCCCTTTTGATGAATAGGCTTTTCTCTTGAAAGTGCTTCTAGTTTGTTTCTCCATAACACATTCTCTACACATAGTGTTAGATAGATAAACAATTTTAGGTAGATCTCTTACTGCTTTTGTCATACTTGCCTTCACAATGTTGTCAAAATTAACATCACAAAATCTTCTGTGCCATAACCAGCTGTCATCAATCTTTGCAATAAAACAAGTAGCTTCAGATGTGTTTAGTTAAAATACATTACCTCTGGATTTAGTAATAGATGCTATCAAGTCTCCTATTTTACTCTTGATAGAACATTTCCCATTGATGAAGTTCAGTTGATAACCCTTGTCCACTTGCTGTCCAACACTCAACAAATTATGCTTGAGTCCATCAACAAGTAGTACATTGTCAGTGTTAGTCTTACCATCCAATGAGATAGATCCAATCCCAATAATAATTTTAGGAGTATTTTCACCAAATCTAACAACACCACTATCATGCTACTTCAAACTTACAAATTTATTTTTATCTCCAGTCATATGATGTGAACAACCACTATCTATGACCCATTCAGATATCTTTTCAACTCGAGATACTAATGTTTTTTCCTCATGCATAGGTTCATCATCCTTAATAGAAATGAATCCAATTTCATCAAAGTTATCATCCTCATCATCAGATATTACTTCACTAGCATAATAACATTCCTTATCCTTTGAGAACTTAGACTTGAAAAACTTAGGTTTGTGCTTTGGAATTCTTGTAGGACATCTAGATGCAAAATGACCGATCTTATTAAATGAAAAAATTTCAAAGGTAATTTTCCTTCAAACTTACCCTTACCTCTCTTTTCTCTTATGGAAATCAGTGCAACAATTTCATCTAGCTTCCTTTCTTCTTCCTGTATCTTTTCCCATTCATCAGCATAGGCTCCAAGTTCTTCTGTCAGATCATTATTGCTTGTGCTTGCATTTCCATCTAAGGTCTTCTTGTTCTTGTGCACGGTTGCTTTGAATGCTGACTCAACTTTAAGTAAAGTGTCTCCCAATTATGCGGCCTCAAATGTAGTTAGTTTTCCAATCAACATCTCTCTAGTGAAGTTTGGTATCAAAGGTATGATCTCCTCTATAGCTTGAACCTTGGTTCTGTATGTAGATGTCAAAGATCTCAGTATCTTTGCAATTACTTCTTCTTCATTGTAAGTTCCTCCAAATTTCCTAATAACAGTCACCACCTTAGTAATTCTTTATGCATATGCTCTGATGTTCTCATATTCTCTCATTTTTAATGATTCCATCTATGTCTTTTAGTTTTGTAACTTTGCTTTCATTGTAAATTTGTCTCCAACATATAGTGCTTCTAGTCTGGACCAGATTTCATGTGCAGAGTCCAAGTCCTTTACTTCAGTGAATTCTCCTTCTAATAGAGCACTGATTAGGGATTCCCTTGCAACCATATTACATGAAAATAGATTCTTCTAATTGTCAGTGTCCTTATCTAATTCATCCTTATTTGCTAACTTTTCTTTCTTATTTGTGATCATCCAGTAGTCAAGTCCTAGACACATCAAATGTGTTCTCATTTTTTTCTGCCAACTGTCAAAGTTTTCAAGATCAAACTTCAGACTATCCTTCCTATAGCAAGTCATCTTTAGGATCACCTCAAGATGTTAAACTTTCTCTCTGAGGACCAGTAGCTCTGATACCAATTGTTAGGAATAATAGTCCATAAGACAACTGAGAGGGGGGGGGGTGAATTAGTTGTAGTATAGATTATTAAACTTTAAACTTTATTAACCATATTAGCAAATGAAAATAATAACATAGTAATAAAAAACACTATAACACAAGATTTGTTGACGAGGAAAACTTGTTAAAGGTAAAACCCCGGTGGCAATTAACACCCACAAATAATGTACTGAGAGTATAGTATCCCTGTTAAAAGATATTATCACTATTAGGAGCTTGTTACAACATTACAGTACATAGTCCCTGTTAGGAGACAGACCTTGTTAGGAGTCAAAGGAAATAGTAGGCTCATTGCCAAGGCACACTGCCCAAAGAAGGTTAAAGCCACCCTCAAGGATTTATAATCTACATCAAGTGTATACAACAAATACACAATCCAGTGAATTGTTTGATAGAAACTATCTTTGCTTGATGAATTCCAATGAAGTATCAACACTGATCTCTATCCAATAGTCAAGCTTTGCAACTTCACAAATCTCTACTCTTCTCTTTCTCTGCCACACTTTTCACAAATGAAAAGATCACTCATATATACCCTTTTATAATGACCCATTAGGCTGGCCAGTTAAGCTTTCCTAATACATAATTAACTAGGTCAACCAATTAAGGCTTCCCATCATACAAATAATTACATAAGCCCTTGCTAAGATACACAGGGTACCTATAAAATGTATACAATATTTACAATTCATCACAAATACTTCCAGATCCACAATCCACTCTCATAATTAATTTCCACATGTTACAAGTCTAAAGTCGGCTAGGAAATAGGTCTTCTCCAGAACACACGCCACAACTAACATCATCAGTACCCAAACAGAAATCAAACTCAACCCATTTCACTATCATATGTCAGCTCTCTATCAGTAAGCTCACAAGTTATGAAACATCTTCCTCAGTAAGATATACCCGAAACATAGAGACCTTTGTCCAGAATCACAATTGCAGTCTAGAAAAATAGTCTTCACCAAATGAACTGTAACCTCCACATAATGTAACATAAAGTCAAGCGACCTTAGGAGTAAGGTTAGGATGAAGCCTTCTGCATAAATCCAACTTTGATCCTTCTGAATCATTTGTACAATGTCTGTACACTCATTCAAGTTAATTAGTCAGTTTGTCTTCTCCATAGAAATATATGTTGACATCAGTGAAAAAACATGAATATCAACAGCATGATCAGTAACTAAAAATGATATCATCCAACAATATATATATATATATATATATATATATATACAGAGATGTATATGTATATATATTTATATGGATAGTATATACATGAGGTCTTCTTTGTCATTCCATGGAGCTCCATAACCTATACCTGCAACAAAAAGAAAGAGGGATCCATGAAGAGCAAGCTTAGGGTTTGTGGAAGAAAGAAGAGAAGAGGAAAGAGAGAGGTCTCCTCATTTTAATCTTATATATTTGGGCCCTAACCCTAATTTTGAATTAGGGTTAGGGTTTCCCAAATAGGAGACATGAGTCTCTTTTAATAAAATTTTATTTATGCTTTATTAGGGAAGGAATTTTATTCAATACATGTTTGGGAGGGAAATTAATTTTGAACTCCATGTTATTATTAGACTTTTCCTATAGGATTATTTGAGGAGAGTAATAATACAGGGTTGTTTTAATATTGGAAGATTAACTTGGATATTTTTAAATTATGACTTTTAAAGACATTATTATTTTAATAAAATTCATATGACCTAGTGTATTTTAGATGTAAATTTTATAGTGGAAGGTTACAAAAATTTAGTTGATTAATTAATTAAAGGAGTAATATTTTAAAAATGATTTATAAGTCTCTCGTTATATTTATCTATTCAAATAAAAATCTGGGAGCATGTAATAACGTAATTTATTAATTTATTATTACTTAAAAGACTATACACTAATAATCTTCGAGATAAATTCTCTTAGTAATTATGGGAATTTAAATATGTTAAATTAGCTATTATCATGAAACAAAGTTTAATAAAGGTCCCATCACATATCATTTTGATAATCTAGCAATTTGTTGGTTTAAAATTTTAAAGCTTAACGAAATCCATTAATAAATGTTACATGTTGTTGGGGTCTAAAGTTATTATTATTAGAGGGAGTCTAATTACAATTTTAATTAAACATTAGTAATATAAGAGATTTATAATGTTATTTTTATGTGGCCAATATATGTGGCCAGTATAATGCCCACTATAAAAATAATATTGTAGTCCAAATTCAATAAGTATTAAGCTCCAAATTTAAATTAACAGTCTTCAAGTAAATTAATGATTAATTTAGTAGATTTCTACAAGAATATGTTTAGGATCATGAGGGATGAACTTAACATAAGTAATTTATAAGACATTCGAAAGGCAATTAAATTACTACCTCCCATATAGGTGTTGCTTCATACTTAAGCAATTATTAGTAGGAGTTGTTGAGTGACATCTGGTACATAGTTTTAATCAAGGAATACTAAACAAGGGAATTATAAGTTAATATATTGTAATAACATAGTTACTAATAATCAAGACTAAAATGGCTCAGTCTAGTGCAAACTAAATTATGTATTCTGGAATTCGATCATACTGTTGAGAGCGTTGTAGTAGGAGATTATTAAAGATTAATGAGTAATTAATTTAAACAGACCTTACCAAATCTATCATCAAGGATCTTTAAAATTCCTACTTCTAGGGAACTTAGTATAACAAGTAGGTGATCGATTGCTTAGTTTTATCTTTTTCTCATGATATGATTAAGGCTAAAGACCTAGTAGGCGGTTTAGAAAATTAAAATCTAGGTAACTAACAAATGGGTTGAGGGATATTGACATGTAGTCATGATCCCCCTTGACCCTAATGATGACTCTTTCCACTAGTGTTACCTATCCAACTAACCTTGTAATGACTTGGAAAACTCAAAAATGTCATGAATGTAAACTATACTGCATTTAATGGTTTTAAAAAACAAATTGTTGCATTTTGGATGTGAGAATTATGGGCATGACAGACATACTTTTGCCTCTTAATCTCCTTAATTTTATTTTCCTTCCTTTGCGCTTAGTCATTCGATCATCTTCTTCAAATTTCTCAACTCGGTAAACCAAAACACTTTCACCTCAGAACTTGTAACTTTTCTCAGAACTTTCACTTTTCTGTTTAACCGCTTGATATTTTCCTTAGATATTCAAATTGAATTTTCCCACTAGTAGATCCTGTAAAAAAATTTATTTAATTCATTTCCTCATCCAACTCATCATCGCTTCACATTAAATCATCATTTAATATCTGTATGTACTATACTTGGTAAAACTTGCTTTGTAGCTCAGTAACTGATTTCATCACTGCTCGGTGTCTAACTTGCTCTTTGTGCTCAATACTTGATAACTATAACTGACTCACATAAAATTTTACCAACTAACTCAGTCTAGCTCGGTAAATTATCTCTTTTAGTCATAATTTAATTCATTGCAGTTCCTGACTTGATCAATCAAATGTATCAATTTAATAACATCAAATATATTGTAGAAAATAACTATAACATCATTGCTTCATCATTGTCTAATCTTTATTTTTCACCCATTTATCTTCCCCTCTTAAGATATGGTAACACAATAAAAATCAATTAATCAATTGCTTGACATCAATGACAAAACAACAATTGATCTAACCATTTCTATTATCATGATACTTGGTATCACTTGGTCTTCATCATCTCCATCAGATAAACATCAGTTAATCAAAAATCTCCCTCTTTGGCATTGATGGAAACTACTATAACAATGTTATAGTGATTGATGATGGCAACTCTCAAATACATAACTGTACTCCCTCTAAGTTGATATATTTGTTTCCACTTTGATCTCTAATCTGAATATCCCTCTTTGATAAATCTTCTCTTTTTATAACATACATTCTAAATCTCCTTCATGAGTAAATATTAGCAATTCATTCTTCTCCCTCAATATCTCTCTATAGATAAATGTCATCAATTCTTTATTCTCCCTCTTTGACAACAATGCCAAAAAGTCATACTCCTGAAAACTTGTTTCAGTAGTGGATTATACCTAACATGTACTCATAAAAGATTACATACAAAATATTTTCACAACTTCAGGAATCACCTAAAGTATGTCATGTTAATATCAATTCAAAAATAGATATTATAATCAAATATAGAATTGATGCAACATGCCTCATGCTCCTTAGTGAACATTGGATAGGGGAAGGAACCCTAATTTACCTCTTAGATACTCAAAAGAATCCTTAGGTAGTGGCTTTGTAAAGACATCAACCTATTGTTCCTTTGAATTCACATATTCCAACTTTGCATTCTTCTCTTTAACTTGTTCTCTCAAGTAGTGATGTTTGATAGAAATGTGCTTAGTCTTTGAATGCATAACCGGGTTCTTTGATATGTTAATAACACTTATATTATCACAAAAATAGTAACCAGATCAGTGATCTCTTCTTGCATACCTTCAAGTAATTTTTTAATCCATACTATGTTTGCACTATTCATAGCAACAACAACATATTCAGCCTCGATAGTAGACTGTGAAATACAACTTTGTTTTTTGCTCAACCATGTAACCAATCTTTCACCTTGAAAGAATGCTTGTCCACTAGTACTTTTTTTGTCATCAACATTTCCACCCCAATATGCATCAGTGTATACTTGCAAATCAAAAGTACTTCCTTTCTTGTATAGTAACCCAAACTCTTCTGTGCCTTTTAGGTATCTCAAAATCCTTTTTACTGCAGACATATGTGTTTCCTTCAGATTAGAAGAAAATCTTGCAACAATTCCAACAACATGTGCTATATCAGGTCTATTGTGAATAATATAATGCAATTTACCAATCATGGATTGGTAAAGAGTATCATCCACCTCTTGTGTTTAATATTCTTTAGATAATTTACATCCAGTAACCATCAGAGTTCCAATAGGTTTGGAATTGTAATACCCACCTCTTAGTTTTCTTTTCAGGTTTTGGATGCCGAACTCTTTTAGGCATTTTGATGTATATGTCGTTATTTTAGTTGATCTTAAGGACACTTATGTATACATTTCAGTGTGTTATTGATCCATTATTATCATGTTGTATCTTTTCTGTATATGTGATTTAGGGTTATTTAATGATGCTTATGTATATGTTAGGATTTCATTTCGATTATGATTTTCTGACAATAATGACCTTAGATTTATATGCACATGGATCATTGTATGTTTTGCGTTACTATTTGATGTGCTTGGTATGGTATGGGAAAGAGTCGTAGTTACTTGCTTCGGTGAGATCCACACGATAACCTAGTCTCAACCATTGTTTACCATATGATATATGCATGTATGTTCATCTTTGTGATGACAAGTTTGCAAGTACCGGGCTACGTCTTCCCTAAATTGGCAGGAGTGAGCGTGCCCTATCACATTAATCTCAATGGTAAGAGAGGGGAGATAGTTTTCAGGTCCAAATCCTATCCTAAACCTAATTGTCCTAGTTAGTGGACAAGTATCCGTATTGGCTACCTTACCGAATTCATATAGTTGATAGGAATTCGTGTATCCCTTTCCTTGTGCATGTTTGATTTTGCATGTGTTTGATTTTAGGTGCTTGATGTGATTATGTGGGTGTTAAATCATGTTATTTATTTAATTGAATATTATTGTAATTAACTATTAAATATAGGGTATTTAATTAATTAAAAATTAAATTAAATACCTATATTTAATTGAAAGGGTAATTAAAGTGCAATTATTGAATATTAATATTTAATTGAAAATTAGAGTAAATATGCTTTTATGCTTTATTAAATAATTAAATATTGAGTTGCATGAAATATTGTGATTAAAATATTTAAGTTATTTAAATTAATATTTTATTAATTACATGTGCAAGATTTGGTTGAAAAAGTATTTTCAAACTCAAGAGATCTCAACTTGATTTTAGGATTCAAAGTTGAGTGGTGGAATTAAAAGATATTTTAATTAATTAATTATTATTTTCTTTCAATTTTGGAGTTGAGTTCTTTTAGGAGTTAACTGAATGTGTTGTCATGAGGGTTTGCATGTTTAGGGGAGGTTGATCTTCTTTAGGGGGATTCTTCTCTCATTTTGGGGATAATAGGTTTTGGAGATTTTGAGAGCTTTGGTGTGTGCTTGGTTTTGGGAGCATAATTGAGAAATTCTTCTTTCTTGGATTTTTGCATTGTGTATCTCTCATCGGTTATTGAGGTAGGGTCTTGTTCATGTCAATTCTGGCTTTGGATCACTGTCTTCCATGCATCCAAAAAGCTAGGATCCTTTATCTGGTCATTCCTTGATTGTTTATATTTGTGTTTTGATGATTTTAATTGGAAAATATATTCTTAGATCAATTTCATATTTTTACTCAAGCTTGCATGTTAGATCTGTGCTTGTGGGCATAAAGAGTTTCATTTTATAGCATTAGGTGCAAATGGGTATAAGGGTTTCTAAGTTTGAAATTATTATTGCAATGTGTATTTTTGAAAACCTAGATCCCTGATTTTCAAAGGAAAATACATATTAACCTAGTATGGACATGTTGTCAAAATTTCGTTGGAAGAAACCTTGTGGAAAGCCCTTAAACGGAAAAAATTAAAATCCCTATAGTTAGGACTATAGAGGAAATTTAATTATTGCTAAAAAAAAACTAATTAATAACTTGGGAAGAAATTGATTGTTTTCAAAAAAAAAATGGGCTGTGTAAAAATACAGAGTTAAAAAAAAAAATTAAATCACACCAGTCAAAAATAAAGAAAAAGACAAAAAAAAACCTTGTATGGATTAATTCTATTTTCAAAATCAAATTAAATTAAAAAAATAAAATAAAACTGATTTAAAAAAAAAAGAGGAACCGCAGTTGCTTTAAATAAAAATAAATTCAAATTAAATTTTTTTTTAAAAAAAAATCTTTAATGTGGCAGGGGAAGCGGGGCCACCAACTCCCCCCTCCCCACGCACTCGGCATTAGAGCTGGCTTGACAGCCGAGACTACCGACGCGACAGTAAATGATTGTCGGCACGGCAACCGACCATCGACCGGGCTCGTCCCATAAAAAGTGGTGGCCGGTGCGGTTGATTGGCGGGGGTGGGGCCCACGGGGACCCCCCCAAAGTTTTCGATATTTTTTTTATTAGTTTTTAAAAATTAATTTAGTTAATTTATTTTATTAGTTGATTTTATTGTATTTAGTTTAAATTAAATTTAAATTAGTTTAAATTTTATTTTATTTTTAATGTAGTATAATTAGATTAAGTTAGATTTAAATTATTAAATTATGTTTTAATTTATATATTTTGTATATATGAATATATATATTAATTTTGTTAATATATATTTATGTATGTATATTAAAATTATATTTTAATACGATTAATTTACTTTTATATGTTTTGAGATTTAGTGATTAAATAGTATTTAATTTTAATCTATACTATTTGAGTTAGTATATGGTAGTGTTTTGTTTTAATAGGGATTATTCTCATTACTGAATTATAAATGTTGTTAATTCTTTACATGATTATTTAGTAATTAATAGTATCGTTGATTTATAAATAGAAGAGGGTTTTGTATTGTTTATAAATTAACCATTATTAGTCAACGAGGTTTGATGGTGTAAATTAGATAATAATAGTGTCATTAATGGAAGAATTTTATTAAATGCTATATTACACCTAGGAGATTTATAATTTTGTAATTATAAACTGAAAATTGGTAATTATTTCTTAGATGTATTTATAAGTTGTTTTTATAAATAGATCTATAGGAAATGTTAACGTTTTACCAAATATGGTATATTGAATTATGTCTAGATAGTAATTTTAGTGAATAAATGAATTTCATGATTAAGGATTATAAATTTGTTTATTCTTACATTAATATTGTATTTGATTTAATGCATTATGAATATGAAATTATTGTAGGTCGTGATGTGTTTTGGGTGTGTGTTTAAATGAATTGAATGTTCTCCTATGTTATCATGCTTTCGGGTATCTATTGGGCTAGATGACCCTAGGACTTAAATCCAAAGGTTTTGGGATGGTACTTTCTGTATGATGTTATTATGATGTTAGTTTGTGTTTATATGATGAGGTCATAGTCCTGATTTGTTAGACCCAACTTGGTTCAGTTTTGATGTATTGATTGGTCCTGTGAGGACATTGAGGATATTTTAGGGTTATTGAGAACCTATGTGCACGTGAATGTTCAGGATGCAATTTGAATTATGAATTATCCTTATGATACTCTTTTGTGAACCTGGGGTAGCTTACCTAGTTGTATGATAGAAGGTGGCTTGCAATAAGTATCGGAGTCCACAAGTGGCTGCTAGGATTTACTTATTGTAAGTAGTGGTAACAAGTGATAACATAATTAATCTAATTAGGATGCACTAGATTAAACTAATAAGATTAATGTCTCAACCATGCTTGAGCGCTAGTATAGGCTAAGATGGAGGATGAGATGATGCTTTCCCCCTTTCGAGGTGCGGGTTCGGGCATCATGAGTGATCTTGTCTGTTTGAAAGGTCATTGATGCCGTGTATGGTCACTTGGATGCCGAAATCCATTAAGGAATTTCTAGGACTTAACTCAAGGGTTAGACGTACATGATGAAACCTTCCTATATAAAATTTAGGTTATCCTACATGTGTCAGTACCTCTGGTGTTGTTTAGTGTTCCTTGTTATGGTTTAGAGTGCTTCTAGGAGCTTCCTTTGCATTTGAGTATGAGGTCTTGTATACCTTGTTTGCATTCTTGTTATATACCCCGTGTGATGGGCTTGTTACTATCTCCTTAGCATGGTGGGAGTGGACCTTTGGTTCCACATGGTCGGGTGGTAGTGATTCTTATTATAATTGAGATTCCGATGTATTATTCTTCATGCTTGGATGTTCCTTGTTGCACTTTCATCTTCCAAGTCTTTTGGAGACTTGATCAGTTACTTGATTGGTACAATTATACTACATGTGTTATGGTTATCATCCTTTGTATGATGCATTGTAATGTTTATTATGTATTATTACATACCCTGTGATTTGTGCAGTGGATATTGACTAGGTAGTATACCTTATGGTACCAGATGTATATGTAATATTTTTTTATGAGATGTATGTTATTGGATTCAAATTATGTAACCTTTATATTAGATCTTTATTATTTTTAATCGTAGATTATTATGCTTAAGTAATTCTACGTCAAGGAACCCTCAAGAAATGTTAATCGTGTATGAGTTGTAATTCATGTATGTCATGTACTTCATTGTGTTGCTTTCGCATTGTTATCATTATTGTTTGTAAACATAAAAAAAAATTATTTCGTGAACTCAGTGTCATGTTTAGGGTTAGTTCTCCTGGGTTCCCTAGCGGAGAATTACACTTGGTATCAGAGCCCACATTTCTACACTAGGAGCTCTGGGAAATATGTATGCCCATTAGTTGTCTTTTGATTTTAAAACTTGAAACAAACATAGACATAAAAACTCTGATGTATTTAAAACCACCGCTTTAAGATTATTTTATTTCTTTTGATGTTATTGGTGTGATGTTGGTATGTTTCACGGAGTGTATGCAGCATTTGATCATCCTCCACCTATTTATCATGCTCCTGTGAGTGGGGCTGCGAGTAGAGGTCCAACAGCTAGTTTCCAGATTCCTACAGTGGGGAATGATCCTCAGTGTTCGAATCAGAGACCTGGGAAGGGTTCTATGGGACCCACAATTTGAGTCTTTCAGGACTTGGATTAGATTTTCTGTGATGAGAGATTGATTTCTCTATTTTTTTTAGGCTTCCAGGAGTAAGCCTAATTTTAGGGGGGGATGATGTAATACCCACCTCTTAGTTTGGTTTTCAGGTTTTGGATGCCGAACTTTTTTGGGCATTTTGATGTATGTGTGGTTATTTCAGTTGATCTTAAGGATAGTTATGTATACATTTTAGTATGTTATTGATCCATTATTATCATGTTGTATCTTTTGTGTATATGTGATTTAGGGTTATTTAATGAGCTTATGTATATGTTAGGATTTTATTTTGATTATGGTTTTCTGACAATACTGACCTTAGATTTATATGCACATGGATCATTGTATGTTTTGCGTTACTGTTTGATGTGCTTGGTATGGTATGGGATAGAGTTTTAGTTACTTGCTTCGGTGAGATCCACACAATAACCTAGTCTCAACCATTGTTTTCCATATGATATATGCATGTATGTTCATCTTTGTGATGACAGATTTGTAGGTACTGGGCTACGTCTTCGCTGAATTGGTAGGAGTGAGCATGCCCTATCACATTAATCTCAATGGTAAGAGAGGGGAGATATTTTTTAGGTCTAAATCCTATCCTAAACCTAATTTTCCTAGTTAGTGGACAAGTATCCGTATTGGCTACCTTACCGAATTCGTATAGTTGATAGGAATTTGTGTATCCCTTTCCTTATGCATATTTGATTTTGCATGTGTTTGATTTCAGGTGCTTGATGTGATTATGTGGGTGTTAAATCATGTTATTTATTTAATTGAATATTATTGCAATTAACTATTAAATATAGGGTATTTAATTAATTGAAAATTAAATTAAATACCTATGTTTAATTGAAAGGGTAATTAAAGTGCAATTATTGAATATTAATATTTAATTGAAAATTAGAGTAAATATGCTTTTATCCATTATTAAATAATTAAATATTAAGTTGCATGGAATATTGTGATTAAAATATTTAAGTTATTTAAATTAATATTTTATTAATTACATGTGCAAGATTTGGTTGAAAAAGTATTTTCAAACTCAAGAGATCTCAACTTGATTTTATGATTCAAAGTTGAGTGGTGGAATTAAAAGATATTTTAATTAATTAATTGTTATTTTCTTTCAATTTTGAAGTTGAGTTCTTTTAGGATTTAACTGAATGTGTTGTCATGAGGGTTTGCATATTTAGGGGAGGTTGATCCTCTTTAGGGGGATTCTTCTCTCATTTTGGGGATAACAGGTTTTGAAAATTTTGAGAGCTTTGGTGTGTGCTTGGTTTTGGGAGCATAATTGGGGAATTCTTCTTGCTTGGATTTTTGCATTGTGTATTTCTCATCGGTTATTGAGGTATGGTCTTGTTTATGTCAATTCTGACTTTTAGATCCTCGTCTTCTATGCATCCAAAAAGTTAGGATCCTTTGTGTGGTCATTCCTTGCTTGTTTATTTTTGTGTTTTGATGATTTCAATTGAAAAATATATTCTTAGATCAATTTTTTATTTTTACTCAAGCTTGCATGTCAGATCTGTGCTTGTGGGCATAAAGGGTTTCATTTTATAGCATTAGGTGCAAATGGGTGTAAGGGTTTCTAAGTTTGAAATTATTATTGCAATGTGTGTTTTTGAAAACCTAGATCCCTTATTTTCAAAGGAAAATATATATTAACCTAGTATGGACATGTTGTCAAAATTTCATTGGAAGAAACCTTGTGGAAAGCCCTTAAATGGGAAAAATTAAAATCCCTATAGTTAGTACTATAGATGAAATTTAATTATTGCTAAAAAAAATAAAATTAATAACTTGGGAAGAAATTGATTGTTTTAAAAAAAAAAATGGGCTCTCTGTAAAAATACAGAGTTAAAAAAAAAAAAATTAAATCACACCAGTCAAAAATAAAGAAAAAGACAAAAAAAAACCCTTGTATGGATTAATTCCGTGTTCGGAATTAAATTAAATTAAAAAAAAAAATTAATTTAAAAAAAGAGGAACCGTAGTTGCTTTAAATAAAAATAAATTCAAATTAAAAAAAATTTTAAAAAAATCTTTAATGCGGCAGAGGAGGCAGGGCCACCAACTCCCCCCTCCCCATGCACTCGGCATCAGAGCCGGCTCGGTAGCCGAGACTGCCAGTGCAACAGTCAATGACTGTCGGCCACTGGTCGGGCTCGTCCCGTAAAAAGGGGCGGCCGGTGTGGTTGATCGACGGGGGTGGGGGCCACGGGGACCCCCCCAAAGTTTTTGATATTTTTTTATTAGTTTTTAAAAATTAATTTAGTTAATTTATTTTATTAGTTGATTTTTTTGTATTTAGTTTAAATTAAATTTAAATTAGTTTAAATTGTATTTTATTTTTAATTTAGTATAAATTTTTTTTTTTTTGATCTGTAAAAGGCCGAGTCCCAAGAATTTATTATTATTTAAAGTAAAGTTTTACATGCAGAACCCCACTCAGTGCAGGCGCTGGTAGGAAAGAGCGGGGTCGAGAAAACCTCCAGCCGTCCCTGGGACTATAAGTCTGGATACTAATACATAACTTTTGTGGGCATACTCACGACTCGAAGATTATCAAGATTTATCAATATATTTGAATCAATGGTTATTTACAAATACAAAGATATCAATTATGAATTTTCAAATACAATTTGATTACTGTTCCCATTGATCCTAATCCTATAAGGACCTCTAAAAGGATTCTCTAAATGTGCCATCCGATGTCAGGATCCTTCCCATATTCCTGCACTTGAAAAAGAAAATGAACATCTTCCAAACCTTCTAGTTAATGATCAAGAAAATATTTGAACGAGACAAAATAGAATTAACATCTTACCCTATACCAAATTACCTTTCCTCATTTGGTGGGCGTTTATGATACCTATGTTGGAAATAATTGTTTAATTGTGTATTGTCCTTGATGTTACACAAATGTCATATCAGTCATTAGACAGAGTCTACCGAGCTCAGAATGTTCAGCAAGGCAGTTAACCAAGTCTACCAAGCTTAGACGGTAAGAGAAGCTATTTACAGAGTCTACCAAGCGCCCCAGAATACTATACCGAGAAGTTAGTTATAACCGAGCTCACTCGGTCGACAAAGGAAATTCAGTCTCTACCGAGTTCACTCGGTCATCAAAGAAAATGTGAAGGAAAGTCAGTGTTTACCGAGTTCACTTGGTTACCAAAGGATTTTCGCAGAATCTGCAGTGTTCACCGAGCATCCGTTGGTCAACACTGGAATATCATTTCTGACAGCGTCGGCCTGCGAAGGATATTATTTGTAAATGTTTGTACAGCCGACCA
>MU225010.1:370165-385764 GCA_018584345.1 Thuja plicata | reverse complement strand
TAACAACCATTTCATAAATCCTCTAACAAGGTGACAATTTAGTTGAATTTCTCTAAAGACCTCTCACAAGGCCACTCCTAGCAGGGTGATTAAATCCTTTAATAGGGTCACACCTAACAGTGTGTTTTGTAACCTTTAACAGGGTTGGCTCCTAACAGGGCTCACTTCAGAAGAGTGAAAATCAGTAACTAGTTGCATTGGTGGTTTTCCCAAATTGGGTTTCCACATTATATCTGGTGTTACTTGTGTTTATGCTATTTGATTTATGCATGTCAATAACTGTGAATGTTTAATGAACAATAATAAGTTAATCTACCGAGTAAATAGTAGTATATATTGAAGACATCTAAGGGACTTGTGGATTTATTTTTGTGGTAACTGATTCACCCCTCCCTTCTCAGTTACTCCATCTATATTTCCAACAACCTGTAGGAAAATCTTCTACACGTGCTTCAAAGGAACTTAGTTAAAGTGTTAGAAAACCAAATAAGAGATATGTATTCTGATCATGAGGATATCAGAGATCTAGAAATAAAATGCCATACTATTCTTATTATAGGTGATTTGCAAAATATTCTATATTTCAGACTGCTAGTAAAATTTACATATGATCCTATAAGCAGGACTAATATATTGTTAAACTAGAGTCAATAGAAACTGTAAATCTTCATGAAGGTAATACCATAGAAATTTCAAAACCTAATGTAGATATTCATATGTTCAAGACACATTTCCTCTTGCGGAGATAACCAGATAACATTATTATCTATTGCTTGATAATTGAGTGTTGGAGCAAATAACAATATATTGCAGCAACATACTTAGTAAGTGCTGAAAATCAATAGTAAAGGCCAAATCTTATATGATTATAACCCCTTTTCGTTTTGATTTCTAATTGGGTATATCAAAACGGAAAGGGAAAGTGAGCATATACAATTTTTAGATATAGTAAGAGGGATCAATGGATATCCCTCTTACCATATATCTAAGAGGTAACCAGCCTTAATACCTTTACTTATTTCATACTGCCATTACTTATTTGTTATTCCTCTTCAAATTAGTCTGCACTTTTTGGCACAGGTAGATTATGATTGTTTTAGATCATCATAGGACAAATTTATAATACTTTATCCAAAAGGAAAACTACTCACCAGAGACTAACATCATTAAATTGTCGGCACTCTTTAGAGAAATCTTGATGCCTGTTTCCTTAATCTTCTAGAAAGAAGTATTACCGCTACTTATATGAATTGAGCCATCAAATAGTTAACTTTGAAAACCAAAAGAAACTTTAATACCCCGGTCTCAAGGAGCTTATACTGCAAAAGGGACCTTTTCTACATATAGGGCTTTAGGAATTGAAGAATTATTTAACCAAATTTGATCTACAATATATATTCTTCATTACAGTATATGGGAGGATTCAGATTTTGATATTGTTCCCTAATGAATAATCCCCTTATTTGGAATAACTTATATCTAAACAGAAGTCCATGTATTAGAGTAATATGGGGAAGCTTTCCTATAAACGTCTAGATATAGTAAAATGGATCTGAGCATGTCCCTTTTGTCCTATATCTAGACCATTCCAAATTTAAAGTAGCTGGCCAAAATTCAGGAATTAAAATCATCAAGGTATGAACAACTACTTTTATATGTCAAAAAATTAAACCAACCAGGATGTAATAACAGGCTATAGAAAGGTAGTTGATGCTAGAACAGAAATCACCAGAAGCACTGTAAGTCTAGAAGCTTTCTATAGGTCACAATACCTGAGGAATTTTAGATTTAGGTAGATATAAATATTAATTAAAAGACCAGTTTCAGATGAACAAAGTTAACACTCCACTATCTTATGAATAGCCTTCATACTTAAACCAGTCCATTCTACAATGGTTGCTATGTCTAGCCTTACTTTAATCCTATTTTTAAATACAAATATTGCCCAAAACATGAGGAGAAGGGATAAAATTCCCAAATAAAATAGTGGAAATAAAATTGATCATAATCACTTACATACTCTTGTTAAGAAGATTGCTCTAGGCTGAAGCCATCGACAAATATTACTGACCTTCTTTAAGTTCCCCTAAACTAAACTAAAACTTTCCTTCTAAATTGGAGGGACATCTAAAAAACATCTAAACTCTATCTAAAGGACAGGACTAAATTATTCATAATATAGCTTTCCTTTTGATTAGAATTAGCCATAATACCTAATTCCTAGAGATTAGTTGTATAATCATAACTTAATGCTGACTTCTTGTAATCGACATATATCTAGAAATATATGTAGGAGTATCATACCAAAGAGAGGGGATTTAATTAAGTTCAATTAGGACTGGTATAAAGAAATCAATTTATGACTACTAAAGATAGTTTGAAAGAGAGTTTCCCACCTTTATTAAGAATGGCAAGAGAAAGTTACCCCATCTGCACCTTTATTTGCTAGGAGGTCAGCCTCTTTATTCCCTTCCCTATATATATGCTTTACCTCAGAAGATGTAAAGCTATCTAACAGCTCTAAAATCTCTTCTAGTTTAGAAGAAAGTTTCTAGTTTGGGGTTCTCCTTGTTCTGATGGAATTTATAATTATTTGGGAATCACCTTCTATTTCAAGATGTGAGAGTTTAAGTTGTTTGCATAGTTTAAGACCTGCTAAGACTGCCTCACATTCAACAAGGTTATTGGTTGTAGGAGGGATTGCCATAGCAAATTTTGCTATGGCCACACCCTTATCATCATGGACAATTCTTCCAACACCTGCTATACCGGGATTGCCTCTGGAAGCCTCATCAAAGTTAAGCTTTAACCATCCTACTTTGGGGGGGTTCCATTTGCAAGAGTTTCTTTCTTCTTTAGTTTTCTTTCCCCCTTTATTGTATAGTGGAGGTATATCTAGATTAGGCCACAACCTTCTAAGGTCATTATCACACTGTTTGAAAGAATTTTCAAAGCTATGTATGCTCCTTAGTCTATTGTTAATAATCTCAATAATCAAAGTTTCTATTTTGTTAGTAATAGTTCTTATGTTAAAATTTTTATTATTGAAGATCCTTCTATTGCGCTCTTTCCAAATTTCCCAAACCACTATAGATGGGGCTATGATCCATATATCATTAAAAATACTATCCTTGTTAGGGAAAGGCCATGCTTTGAGAAAATCCAAGAGATCATTTGGTTTAGCTGAGGACCAATTCAGGCACCTGCTTAACCAGTTCCAACATTCTTGGGCCAAAGCACAGTTAATAAATAAGTGATTGACATCTTCCTCCTGGCATTCACACAAGGGGCACCTTGACGGTCCTTCAAAACCTAGTTTTTTAATTCTGTCATAGGTAAGGATTCTATTTTGGAGAGCTACCCAGAGAAAGTGCCTTGCTTTAGGCAGACATGCCTTATTCCAGCAGAGGTTTAAGGGAATATCTAAAGAGTCCATTTTTTGATTTTCCAGAATAGTTTTGTAACCTTCTTTAACTTTGTAACTACCATCGTTTGATCCTACCCATATAAGGCGATCGACTTTGTTTTTAATAGTTACTACTCTAAGATTAAGGATCTTGCAAAATTTATTAAGTTCCTCTGAGTCTACTAATGGGGTGCTTGGAAATCTCCAACACGGGTTCATTCCTGATTGAGCGTAGTCCTTGATGAAGCTACCTATGCTAGATATACAGGACACAATGAATTCTTGTGAAAAACCTTCCTTAATTAAAGGAGGGTATCCTCCCCAAGAATCTTCCCAGAATAAAACCTTATTGCATGACCCCACATCCCACGTAATAAGATTATTAATAATGTTTCTAGAGTTATTAATAAAATTCCAAATGTGAGACCCTTTTGTATGTGACCTCGCTCTGAAGATATTAATAGGGTCTGCGTTAGGAATATATTTATTGAGAAGGACCTTAGCCCATTTTCTATCAGAGTTATTATATATATTCCATACTAATTTGGCACCTAATGCTGAATTCTGCCAAAGAAGATTTTTGATGCCTAGACCTCCTTGGGAAATGGGTTTACAAAGGTTGTCCCATTTGATTAAAGCTATTTTCTTATCTTTTGATATTCCTTGCCAATAGAAATCTCGAAGCATCTTATATAATGTTGTTTTGATATTGAGAGGTAATGGGATAAGGGACATTTGATAAGTAGGTATGGCTGAAAGGACTGACTTAATCATAGTTGCACGTCCTGCTTTGGTAAGCCATTTCCCTTTCCAGCTACCCTTTTTATTTTGAATTTTTGACATCACTGAATCCCAAATCCTTGAACTACATGATCCCATATCTAGGGGGATCCCTAAATATTTACAAGGAAACTTCCCTGTTTTATATCGTAAGGAATCACAAATTTTCTTGGACATAGAGTCAGATGTATTGATGAAAAAAACTTCTGATTTACTTGGATTGACCTTTTGACTTGATGCCTTCGAGAATAATTCCAGAGAATCTTTAAAGGTGTTGGCTTCTTTTAGATTGCTAGCTCCTGGTAGGATTGTGTCATCTACGAAATGTTGATGAGTGATATTGGGAATGTTCTTAGTAATTCTGACTCCTGAGATTTTTCCTTCTAATCAAGCCTGAGAAATAGATCTACCCAAGGCTTTAGCCATAATTACATATAGGAAGGGGGATAAAGGATCACCTTTCTTAATACCCCTAAAAATTTCAAAAAAACCTTCAGGGGATCCATTAATTAAAAGAGAGATCTTAGGGGTAGAAATGCAGCTGAAAATTAGATTTGTCCATTGTTTAGAGAAGCCAAAGGCTTCTAGGTATTTACTTAGGAATCTCCAATCCACTTGATCATATGCTTTCTGGATGTCAATTTTAATGAGCATACACGATTCTTTATTATATTGCGCTGTATGAATAATTTCTTGAGCTATAATGATGCCATCAAGGATAGAGCGATTAGGAACAAACCCTGTTTGTTCCTCTGAGATAATAGTAGGAAGAAAAGTTTTTAGTCTGTTGGCTAGGCATTTGGATAAGACTTTATATATTGTATTACATAGAGATATTGGTTGAAAATATCCTAGATCTAGACTATCATGTTTCTTAGGGATCAGTGAGAAAAAAGTGTTATTAATTTCCGTTAGTAGAGATCCTGAATTTCTAGTTGCTTCTACAACATTCCATATATCCTCGCCAAGAAAATGCCAGCATCTTTGGAAGAAGCTAGCTTGGAATCCATCTGGACCAGGTGCTTACTCAGGGTGGAGTTGAAATAATGCTGATTTAACTTCTTCTAAGGATAATTTTCTATTTAACCATTTATTATCTTCTTTCGAAATAAGTTTAGGGATCGAAGGTAAGATTTGATTTTGCGCTTTTAAATCAGAAGAATCATAGTTATTCAGGAGTGCTTTATAATAATTGACTAAGTGATCTACTATTTGTCTCGGATCCTCCAATGACTCACCATTTGGTCTTTTGAGTTTTGAAATTCTGTTAATATTTTTGTTATTGTTAGTACAATTATGGAAATTTTTTGTATTATTATCACCTTCTTTGAGCCATTTTTCTTTGGATTTTTGTTTCCAAAAGATTTCTTCCTTACGTAGAATTTATGTGTGTTTTACCATTAATTCTTTTTCTTTAATATATGATGCTTCATTCATACCTTGTTGTATGACTACCTCATTTAATTCACTAATTTCTAACTCAACCTTAATTTTTTGCTTGAATATGTTATTAAATTTTTCTTTATTCCAGTCCAGGATCCTATGTTTTAGAATTTTTAGTTTGGTTACAAAACAATACATTTTAGAGCCATCTACCTTAATCTAATTCCACAAACTTTCCAAATACTGCATAAAGTCCTTGTCCTGGAACCACATGAACTCAAATTTAAACGAATTTATGAGTGGTTTAAAGTTTTCAGAGATATTTAACCTTATTGGGAAATGATCAGATCCTGAATTGGTGAGAATCTCCGTATTAATATTGAAATTAAAATTGCCCAAATCTCCTTTAATTAGAAATCTATCTAGCCTTTCTGCAATATGATTGAAACCTGATCTATGATTATTCCAAGTAAAATTCCCATTATCTATAGGAATATCTTTTAAGTTATTCTCGTTCACCCAAAGGCTAAAGTCCTTTTGAGATTGTGATACATATCTTGACCCTCCGGCCTTTTCATCGATGTCTAAAATCGCATTAAAGTCCCCTCCTATTATGTGTATATTAGAATCATTGTTGTTAATATGTATTTTGAGGTCCTGCCATAGCATCTTTTTAACTGAATTTGTGGTTGGACCATATACATTGATGAGATTGAATTTTAAATTAGTTCTGAGGCTAATTACTGATACTGATATCCAGTTATTGTGTTTAATGATATTTTCTAAACTAACTTTCCTAGGGTCCCAAAGTGTAGCAAGTCCACCAGAGGCCCCTTCAGAAAAAGTAAATTCTGACTTCCAAATACCTATTCTACGACTGAGCTTGAGACTATCCTCTTGGTTTAATTTGGTTTCTTGTATTAATAATATGTCAGACTCAAATGTTTTTAAATATCTTTTAAATAAAGTTTGTTTGTTAGGGGCATTGAGGCCCCTAACATTCCATGTAGTTACTTTCATTGGCCCTTGGGTAGGTTCTTCCCCTTCCCTGCATTAAGGATATCATAAAGGTTTAATTGATTTGCTGCTTGCCCATCCATATTTCTTAATTCACATATAGACTTCCTGCCTCTTTTTTTCTTAACTTTTAGGGTAACAGGAGATGTTAGCCAATCTATGTTTGCTGCTAGACCTAGTTGTCTATCAACATTAGAGATTCCTTCTAGGCAATTTCTGATGTCTTCATCATTCTGAGTTAAAATATTATTCATATTTACTTCCCTATCATACAAGGAATCTTCAAAATCAATAAGATTCGTTTCCAGATCTCCTGTATTATCTAATTGGGATAAGCCTGTAATTTTCTTAATTTCTGCTTCTTCATTTATCTGATTATAATTCTTTGCTTTAATCTCATTAATACTTTTAATTAACAACATTTTTTGATGATTTAGCTCCTCCTTATCTAATATTTCATCTAAATTTTTTTCCATTAATTCATTGGTGATCTCATTACCTAGGAATTCCAAATTTTCATCAATTTCAGCTTCTGTTTTATCTTTTTGAGTTTCAACTATATGAGACTTTTCCTAATTTTCAGCCATGTCAATGTCTCTAGTTGGACTGCTATTGATATGTTCTGGGCCTACTCCTAGGCTAATAATCTTGTTTCTATTAGAGTTCTATAGATCTGGGGATACAAATTGAGGTGTAGTAACCTCATTTATTGGTGATCCAGAAACCTTATATTTAGTTAAAATACTAATCCTTTTTGGTATAGAAGGGGACTGAATCATTGGGTTATCAACTATAGGGGGTGAAGATAGCCTGACTGGAATTTTTTCCCTACGATTAGTCAAAATAAACCCTCCCTTGTCTTTATTAAAATTCACCTCCACATCCAAAATCTTCTAATTTTGAGGAGAAGAGTATTCTAGTTCTTTGGGAGCTAGGACATTCTTTTGACTTACAATATAATCTTCCAGAATTATGGGATTGATGATTATAGAATTTGATTTAAAACATAAGCAAATGGGAGATACACATTTTTGGTGAAAATTCATCTTTACAATAATGATTTTTTCTGATTGATTATAATCATTCTCAACTAATCCCTTAAAATCACCAATCTAATTTCCTATTTACTTGATAGTTTCTAGATTAGATAGTTCCAAAGGTAGATTTCTAAGAATGATAGCTTTTTCCACTAAAAAATCCTTAAGCTTTATTGGGTTGAACAGGGGAACCCAGTCAGAAATAGAAAACTCAAAATTTTTAAACTTAGGGCATCCTTCATTCATGATCGTACTTTTAAGATCTACATTTTTACAGTCTATAAAAATGAAATTTTCAATCAGGATTGAAATACTTACCTCATAGGGAAGCTGAGATTTCAACCACGTTGCTAAATCTATAATTGAAGCCCCTACTCCATTCCATCAACAAATTAGTCATGTAGCTGTATAAGAAATATGGTTTTGTTCTATGCATTTATCATCTAGATCTATTCTAATCATATTAGGATTCTGGAAGAAATTTCCTTTCATTTTACAATAATCACTCTTGAAGTTGCTATTTCGCCTATGTGGAGGTGTGTATACTTCCTTGAACTATCCATGAGGTGAAGCTTTCCCATAAATACCAGATTTACCTTCCTGTATATGAACTCTGAGTGAAGGTGCTTTATCATTCCTTCTTTGATGGGGGGAGTATACACCCTGGGTTCATTCTGAACTGATATGTTACCCTTATCATGACTACATCCCAAGTTTGTTTGCTCAATATGCTCGGTCTGAGAGACTCAAATCTTGGCAAAAAAACCTTTCCCCTTATTGTAACTTGGGAATTTGGCCGAGGAAGGTGGAAATCCTTTCGCATCAGGATGATGATGACTACCATCATCCGAATGTGGGAGTTTCTTGAGAATGCCTTTCCCCTTCGATCCCAAATTATGTTTATGTGGGGGAGAGTATATGCTATAATTTTCTTGAAGCTTACCTAGATGATCAAAGGAATTTTTCAATACTAACTTATTATCATAATGATTTACTGGGAAAGACCTCACCTTTTTCTTTCTTTGTTTAACCATTTTCCATTTGGTTGGACTTTTCTCAACATCCTCATGAGACATATGACCTTCATTCAATCCACCTCCCCCCAACGTAGAATGGGGATCGTAGGAGCTTGGAGCCAGATATAACCAGGATTGTGAAGCCCTAGCATTCCCTGGGTGAGAAGTCTGCCTACTTGCATATCTAGTTTTGGGAAACATATCTATTTGACGATCTAGTGATCCTACAGTAAAAATGTGTAGAGCCGAGCTGATGCTTCTTTCTTTAGACCTATGGCAGAACATCAACCCAGGATTGGGTAGTTGATTAATCAGCATGTGGTCCTGCTTAATTAACCCAGCTTCCCTAACCTTCTCTCTAGCATTCGCATCTGATCTACCCAAAATCTCAGAGACTTTCTTGTCCTTATTAGCCTCATTTAAGCATTTTTCTTTTTGTCTCCTGATAAAATCCTTCAAATGATCGTATGAGGGTCTACCAGACCTCAAGTCTGGTTTATTACAATCTCTTGACTTACGCCCATACAGATAACAGTTGAAGCAATAGCTAGAGAAAATGGGTTTGGATGATTGACCTTCATGTCTGAATATTTTGGCATAGATAATGTTTCCCGAGCCTGGATTGCCATTCTGCACACCGTCCCGGTCATTCCTACCGGCGGAAACCACCATACTGGTGATACAGAAACCCTAATGCAACCAGTTAACTTCACACTTTTCACAGTTTTTCAATACAATGTAGTTTTTAATTTAGTATAATTAGATTAAGTTAGATTTAAATTATTAAATTATGCTTTAATTTATATATTTTGTATATATGAATATATATTAATTTTATTAATATATATTTATGTATGTATATTAAAATTATATTTTAATACGATTAATTTCCTTTTATTTGTTTTGAGATTTAGTGATTAAATAGTATTTAATTTTAATCTATACTATTTGAGTTAGTATATGGTAGTGTTTTGTTTTAATAGGGATTATTCTCATTACTGAATTATAAATGTTGTTAATTCTTTACATGATTATTTAGTAATTAATAGTATCATTGATTTATAAATAGAAGAGGGTTTTATATTGTTTATAAATTAACCATTATCAGTCAACGAGGTTTGATGGTGTAAATTAGATAATAATAGCGTCATTAATGGATGAATTTTATTAAATGCTATATTACACCTAGGAGTTTTATAATTTTGTAATTATAACTAAAAATCGGTAATTACTTCGTAGATGTATTTATAAGTTATTTTTATAAATAGATCTATAGGAAATGTTAATGTTTTACCAAATGTGGTATATTGAATTATGTCTAGATAGTACTTTTAGTGAATAAATGAATTTGCATGATTAGGGATTATAAATTTTTTTATTCTTACGTTAATATTGTATTTGATTTAATGCATTCTGAATATGAAATTATTGTATCATGATGTGTTTTGGGTGCGTGTTTAAATGAATTGAATGTTCTCCTATGTTATCTTGCTTTCAGGTATCTGTTGGGCTAGATGACCCTAGGACTTAAATCTAGAGGTTTTGGGATGGTACTTTCTGTATGATGTTATTATGATGTCATTTGTGTTTATATGATGAGGTCATAGTCCTGATTTGTTAGACCTAACTTGGTTCAATTTTGATGTATTGATTGGTCCTATGAGGACATTGTGGATGTTTTAGGGTTATTGAGAACCTATGTGCACCTGAATGTACATGATGCAATTTGAATTATGAATTATCCTTATGATACTCTTTTGTGAACCTAGGGTAGGTTACCTAGTTGTATGATAGAAGGTGGCTTGCAATAAGTATCGAAGCCCACAAGTGGCTGCTAGGATTTGCTTATTGTAAGTAGTGGTAACAAGTGATAACATAATTAATCTAATTAGGATGCGCTAGATTAAACTAATAAGATTAATTTCTCACCCATGCTTGAGTGCTAGTATAGGCTAAGATGGAGTATGAGATGATGCTTTCCCCCTTTTGAGGTGCGGGTTCGGGTATCATTAGTGATCTTGTCTGTTTGAAAGGTCATTGATGCAGTGTATGTTCACTTGGGTGCTGAAATCTATTAAGGGGTTGCTAGGAATTAACTCAAGGGTTAGACGTACATGATGATACCTTCCTATATACAGCTTAGGTTATCCTATGTGTGTCAGTACCTCTAGTGTTGTTTAGTGTTCCTTTTTATGGTTTAGAGTGCTTCTCGGAGCTTCCTTTGCATTTGAGTATGAGGTCTTGTATACCTTGTTTGCATTCTTGTTGTATACCCCATGTGATGGGCCTGTTACTATCTCCTCAACATGGTGGGAGTGGACCTTTGGTTCCATGTGGTTGGGTGGGAGTGATTCTTATTACCATTGATATTTTGATGGATTATTCTTTATGCTTGGATGTTCCTTGTTGCAGTTTCATCTTCCTAGTCTTTTGGAGAGTTGATTAGTTACTTGATTGGTACAATTATACTACATGTGTTATTGTTATCATCCTTTGGAGGATGCATTGTAATGTTTATTATGTATTGTTACATACCCTGTGATTTGTGTAGTGGATGTTGATTAGGTAGTATACCTTATGGTATTAGATGTATATGTAATCTTTTATTATGAGATGTATGTTATTGGATTCAAATTATGTAACCTTTATGTTAGATATTTATTATTGTTAATCGTAGATTATTATGCTTAAGTAATTCTATGTCAAGGAACCCTCAAGAAATGTTAATTGTGTATGAGTTGTAATTCATGTATGTCATGTACTTCATTGTGTTGCTTCCACATTGTTATCATTATTGTTTGTAAACATAAAAAAAATTATTTCGTGAACTTAGTATCATGTTTAGGGTTAGTTCTCTTGGGTTCTCTAGTGGGGCATTACACTTGGTATCAGAGCCCACGTTTCTACATTGGGAGCTCTGGGAAATATGTATGCCCCTTAGTTGTCTTTTGATTTTAAAACTTGAAACAAACATAGACATAAAAACTCTGATGTATTTAAAACCATCGCTTTAAGATTATTTGATTTCTTTTAATGTTGTTGGTGTGATGTTGGTATGTCTTACGGAGCGTATGCAACATTTGATCATCCTCCACTTGTGTATCATGCTCCTATGAGTGGGGATGCAAGTAGAGGTCCAACAATTAGTTTCCGGATTCCTACAGTGGGGAATGATCCTCAGTGTTCGAATCAGAGACCTGGGAAGGGTCCTATGGGACCCACACTTTGAGTCTTTCAGGAGTTGGATTAGATGTTCTGTGATGAGAGATTGATTTCTCTATTATTTTTAGGCTTCCAGGAGTAAGCCTTGTTTTAGGGGAGGAGGATGTAATACCCACCTCTTAGTTTTCTTTTTAGGTTTTGGATGCCGAACTCTTTTAGGCATTTTGATGTATGTGTGGTTATTTTAGTTGATCTTAAGGATACTTATGTATACATTTTAGTATGTTATTGATCCATTATTATCATGTTGTATCTTTTGTGTATATGTGATTTAGGGTCATTTAATGAGCTTATGTATATGTTAGGATTTCATTTTGATTATGGTTTTCTTTCAATACTTACCTTAGATTTATATGCACATAGATCATTGTATATTTTGCATTACTGTTTGATGTGCTTGGTATGGTATGGGACAGAGTCGTAGTTACTTTCTTTGGTGAGATCCACACCATAACTTAGTCTCAACCATTGTTTTCCATATGATATATGCATGTATGTTTGTCTTTGTGATGATAGGTTTGCAGGTACCGGGCTACGTCTTCCCTGAATTGGCAGAAGTGAGTGTGCCCTATCAAATTAATCTCAATGATAAGAGAGGGGAGATAGTTTTCAGGTCCAAATCCTATCCTAAACCTAATTTTCCTAGTTAGTGGACAAGTATCCGTATTGGCTACCTTACCAAATTCGTATAGTTGATAGGAATTCGTGTATCCCTTTCCTTGAACATGTTTGATTTTGCATGTGTTTGATTTCAGGTGCTTGATGTGATTATGTGGGTGTTAAATCATGTTATTTATTTAATTGAATATTATTTCAATTGACTATTGAATATAGGGTATTTAATTAATTGAAAATTAAATTAAATACCTATGTTTAATTGAAAGTGTTAGAGTATATAGTTTTCCTCACTTATTAATTATATCATGTTGATATTAATTATTAAGTTAGTCATACTCTATTTTTCACTTAAGCTTTCTCTTAGGTTAGCCTTTTCCTTTTTTAGGGTTTCATTCATCTTTAAGGTTGAATGCTTGTAATTGTTTTGACATACTATTTGAATATATTTTGAGCTCTCACTTTTTGAGCACAGAAGGGTTTCTTCTTTTTCTGTCTTTTGCTTTATTCTTTGTAATAGGTATTTTGCATGCAAATTGGTCTTGAAATTCGAAGCTATATTTATCAGTTTCTACATGGTATCATAGCCACCCTGCTGCTGCTTGGTTTGAAGTTTTTTTGAGGCCGCGATTCAAAGACGACAACCATAGCCTCTCTAGGGTTTTTTTGTCATTTCTAAGGAGGCACTATTTTTCAGAGTTGTTTGAGCCAAAACAGACTCCACCATCGTGCTCAAAAGGCCTGGGAGAGTCAAAATACATATAAAGTTTGATATATTTGGTCACAGTGAACTCTGAAGAAATTTTTTGGCCTATTAGGGCCGTACGACACAAAAATTGAGGCAAAATAAAAAAAATAAAAAAAAATCATATTTTTTTAAAGAATTTTGGGGCTTTCAGAGTGCGCCACCACCGTGCTAGCCCGACACCACCACCGTGCCACCCCCAACCCGCGTGCCACCCACCGGCCACCGTGTCGCCACCTCTGCCATGTCACCACCCACCAGCCACCTCTGCTCGGTCGGATGTCTCATGATGGCCATACGGCTGTCAAATTGTTTCCCGGGACTGTGTTTTTCCAGGGACCTTATCTTTTGGGGGTACCTGTGCCTTTTTGGCTCTACAGGGCTCATACGGACTTAGATTTTTGACTTCTATATATTGTTGGAAAGTTCTTTTCAAGCCCGTTGCTCTCATCTAGGTCTCATTTCCTAATTTTTCCATTTTCTTGCTAGATTCTTCATTCAAAGATGCACCTTCTTTTATGCTCCTGTTCTGCTTCAGAAACTTAGGTTTTTCTCTGGTTCTTTGTATTTTTTGCTTCATTTTGTGGTGTAAGGGAGTTAGCTGTTAGAGTAGTCAAGTATTACTAATAATTAAATTAGTTAATTATTAGTTCATCTACTCTTTGCTTAAGTTAGACTTAGGAAAGTTTCCTTTTCCTAGTAGTTTCCCTTTTAGGGTTTCGGTATCCTTTATAAGGATTCACCACTTTGTATTTCATAAGGAGATTGTATTGTAATTTCATTCTGTTAATAGAAGCTTATTTTATGTTAAGATGATTTTCCTGTCTCTAGCCTATTGGCCGCCATAGCTGATTCTCTTATGTTTCTCTCTTCTATCTTCTTTCTTGTAGCAGTATTTGCATTCAGGTTTCTTGGGAAGATTTGATGGTTACCAAATCCTACATGGTATCAGAGCTCGCTTGCTGCTCGCTGTTCGTATTCTGTTGAAGCATACAGGCACTGAGGGTTTCAGAGATTTTTTCTGGCATTTTTTATAGGTTCTGGGGGTCTTTGTTTTTTGAGGCACTTTGGACCAAAATTGACCTCACGGTTGCGTCCAGAAGGCCCAAAAACCCCAGAATCCATATAAAGTTTGTCCATTTTGGACACCGGGGCCTCTAGGAAAATTTTCTTGCCCTCCCAAGGGCCGTACGGATGAGAAAAATAAAATAAAAAATAAAAAAATACATTTTTATGTGTTTTATGTGTTTATATTAAACGCGCGTAGTTTTATATGGAAGGCGCCACCGGCGCGCCACCGGGGCACCACTGCCGTCGGCCAGCGCCCGGCCAGCGTCCTTCCCCTGCGGCTGCGCCCCTAGCGCCCTACGCTCTCGGTGCTGACCTCCATGGCCCCCGCTGCTCAGCCGCTCCGCGGCCTCTCCCTATTGGCGGTTCTGCTCTCTGCACCGTCCGCTTCGGCCGCTCCGCCAGCTCGAGCCGCTTCCCCTACTTCGCGCCACCAGACATCCGCCCGGCCACCGCTCCGCCGGTGGCGGGCTTGTTTGATAGCCCCCGCGGGCATTTTATCCCAGCGACCGGTCATATGATGGTCCAAGGGCCTCAGTTAAGCCCCCTGCGCGCCATATTCCCAGGGGCGCTCATTTTTTTGGCCCCAGGGGCTTATTTTGGCCCTTTTGGAGCTTTTTTGGGCCTTTATCACCTTTTTCGCTCTACAAGGAGCATACGGGGGTCTTTTTTCTAACTTCCATATACCATGAGAAAGCTCTTTCCGAGCACTTTCCGATGGTGGAGGTTAGGGTTTTTGGTTCCACCATTTCAATAGCATTTTTTGCTGTTGAAGTTTGATGTCTCTTTTTGCTTTCCGGGAGTCATATCTGGCTCATTCGGACTCCGTTTTTGGCAAACAAGATATCGTCGAAAAGTTGGTTCAGTGTGCTTTTCAGTGGCAGAGGTTATTTTTCTAGATTATTCTCTAAGTTTTCACTCCTCTGCGTTTGGCAGTTTATGCCCTCTGGTGGTGTGCTTGGTTCTACAGGTCCTGGGATCTCTTCTTCTGAGTTCATTGCTCACTCTTCTTTCTGACATCTGAGCTTGCATGCTCCTTCTGTAGCATTTTTGTTCTGTAAACACACTGAGATAAAGTGCCTTCTTCTACATTTTTAGATCTTGTACACCTGGTTTGGTTGATGTACTCGCACTGTGTTATAAAGTGCCATGGGGGGTTATGATGCATTTGCCATTTTAGGCACATCCACTTTTGTCAAGTGAGCGTACCTTCCATGACATTAGCCCATGTAGTGTGTCTGTGACACCGCCCTTTATCCTGTGTGTGTGCTTCTGTTGCACTGTTGGTGTTCCTGGTTCTTCTTCTGCAG
>MU225010.1:345330-356761 GCA_018584345.1 Thuja plicata | reverse complement strand
TCCAACCTAAAGTTGAAATAGTAAGGTTCACTAAAACTTTAATAACTTTTTTGATTTTAGGTTTCTGAAAAAATGAATTATATGTGACCAATCTACATAGAATTTTATTCAAAATAAAATTTTTTTTTTCTCAAAAAAGTGAAATTTTCATCAAATTATGGTGGTCATACACGAGAGGTTTTGAAAATTTACTTTATAGTCAATTAAAAATTAATAAAAAAAAAATATTCAATTAAAAAAAAAGCAAAAATATTCTGACCAATCTTTGATGTGTTAGGTACCTTCCCCCAAAAGGATTTAAAAAAATTCATTTATTTACTTCATAATAGGGTGGCCGTACACATGCGGGGTATGGTCCTGAAACATGCATTTTGAAAAAGAGGTTTTTAAACATGCCTACTAAATATATTTTATACTATGTGGGTATTTAAATAAATTACATATTTGAAAAATAGACTCTGAGCACTACATTTTCTATTAGTGAATTTGTTTGATATTCAATCTCTAAGTGCCTCAAATTTTGACATTAATTGATAGACAACTTGAAAATCAGGGAAAACACTTTCACTTTTTACCCAAAAAGTGGACTCAACTTCTTGCTGGCACCCTCTTGTGTTATTCACTAGAATTATATATCCTTTTCCTTTCATAGGGTATGGAGCATCATTACCAAATATAACATAACATCCATCATATTTTTCTAAGGAAATAAACTTAAGTGTGTCACCAGTCATGTGATGTGAGTTCAACCACTATCTATAATCCATGTTTCATTCTTACTTGTTATATTAGGGCTCTAGGTGCTTCTTCCTTAGAATCATCTTTTATAGAAACATAAACAACTTTTTTTTCCTAATTTCTCTCAATGGAATCATCATCACTTTGTCCTTCATTAGCAATATAACAAGATTTCTTACCTTTGTTTTTGTAGTCTCTATATCCCCCGAATATGTTTTCTCTCTTGTACTTATCTTTCTTTTCCTCCTTATCATTCTCTAGATAGTTAGATGCAAAGTGACCAATTTTATCACAATTAAAAAATTTCAAGGGTAACCTACCTCAGTATTTTCCTTTGCCTCTTTTTAGCCTTCTAGTCAGAAAAGCTTCAAATTCTCTTTCATTCACCTTACATTCAGTAAATATCTCATCAATTCCTTCAGTGCAACTATAAAATTTCTCACTAGCACTTCTGAAATAACCATCTCTAGCAAAATCTTCCCTAGCCTTTACAATCTTTAAATTATACTTAAATTCATTTTCCACCTTAAAAATAGGAGGTACACTATTGTCAAAACCATTTAGTTCAAATGCAGTTAACTTACCAATAGTGACATCTAGTGAAACATTCATATGGGGTATAGATCTCAGCTGTTGTATAGCAGATACACAAATAACATAACTCGGTAGCAGGGTTCTCAACATTTTTCTTGTAACATCATCCTATGTTATGATACCACTAGCTCCTCTGATATAATTAATTGTTTCCTTAAGTCTTGTACTATATTGTATTATGTTCTCTCCTTCATCCTCATAGAGTTAAATTTTCCTCTCAAACTTTATGCTTTAGCCTTCTGAACATGCTGATCTCCACCATAGGTCAAAACAATCTTATCTCACATCTATTTTGCAGTAGCACAACCATCAAGCTCATCATATTCTTGGTCGGTAAGTGTAGAAGCAATCTCAATCATGATTGTGTGTGCTCTTATTTCTTTCTTTGCTCACTGATAGTCAAAGGTGCAGTGGTCGGTGCTATATATTCATTCTCAAGATAGTAAAGTTCATATTCTCCTACTCCAGACACATGCAACCTCATTCTACTTTTCCATGTAGAGAAATGATCCCTATTCAACTTTGGTGCTTCCCTCTTATACATCTTTAGATCTTAACTCAAGTCCTTTAAACTTATCACTTCATAGTAACAAAGATCTGATACCAATTGTTTATCCCATTGAGAGGGGGGGGGGGGGNATCACTTCATAGTAACAAAGATCTGATACCAATTGTTTATCCCATTGAGAGGGGGGGGGGGTGAATCAGACAAATCAAAACTTAAACTCTCAAAACTAAACTCACTGATCCACTTGGTAAATACTGAATACAGTAAATAACCAATTCACCAAATAACATAAGCAATAATCAGTCATTCAAAATTAGCAACATCAGATTAACTCATTCACACATGATGTAACTCATTGACACCAAATTTAATGAGGAAAATAAATCTGGGAAAAACCTATGTGGGAATTGTAACCCACAATAAAAGTTGTACCCTTCTGAAGTACGCTCGGTTAAGAACTTATCCTATTAAATATTACAAACACATTTGCTAAATGTGACCCTATTAGAGGATTTACCTAAGATCTATTAAGATCTTCACCCTGTTAGGAGTGACCTTGTTAGAGGTCTTCAAACACTCTTTTGGAATGTCACCTAAGTATAGGTTTTACAAATAGGATGAATAAATCCACTTAGTTAAGAGATTTCTCTATTACAAATATTAATAAGAAACAGTGAACTTTGATCTATAAAAATTAGCAACTCACTATGCTTGAATCAAATCCTTTATTCTCAATTGAATACTAGCATCACATACTCCATTGATCTCTTTTCTAGTCTGTAGATTCTTTGATATGTCTTTCTCTATTCTGCTCGGTAAATGTTGTTCTTCAACTTTTGCCCTTCTTTTCTCAATTCACCAGTAGTACTCACTCTATGTAATTCTCATTCCTTATATATACATCTTTTTCTTCTTAATCTCCTTAATTTGATTTTCCTTCCTTTGCGCTCAACTATTCAATCATCTTCTTCAAATTTATCAACTCGGTAAACCAAAACACTTTTACCTCAAAACTTGTAACTTTTCTTGGAACTTTCACTTTTCTGTTTAACCACTTGATCTTCTCCTTAGATCTTCAAATTGAATTTTCCTACTCGTAGATATTGTAAAAAAATTCATTTAATTTATTTCCTCATCCATCTCATCATCGCTTCACATTAAATCATCATTTAATATCTGTATACTATACTCGGTAAAACTTGCTTTGCAACTTAGTAATTGACTTCATCAATGCTTGGTGTCTAACTTTCTCTTGGTGCTCGATGCTCGGTAACTGTAACCGACTCACATAAAATTCTACTAACTAACTCAGAAAAGTATCTCTTTTAATCTTAAATTAATTCATTGCAGTTGCTGACCTGATCAATCAAATGTACCGATTTGATAACATCAAATTGTTGGAGATTTGTTTCTGTGCAGTTGATTGATTGTATGTTTGTCATTGATGACAACATTTAATATACAGTAGTGATTCTATATGTACTTAGCAGAATGATGATATCAAGTCTTGTGTGGATATATTTAGATTGTAGACATGCTTAGTATGTTATGTTCATATACACAGACTCAGATATGATGTTTCAGTCAAGTTGTGTAATTCTGTTATTGGCAGTTACAGCTTTGGAAGAGTATCTATTCAGAGCCAACGTATTTAACGTGTTTCTTGAGTTGCACCTATCTTTAGGATATGTGTGTGTATATTTATGATTATTTATGAGTTGATGATAGTTATCTAAAGGTGCCTAATGTGTTTCAAGAAGATTACAAAGTTAGAGTTAATTTGGTGAAGCCGACTTAGTGAAGCATTGCGTCTGTTCAGTTTGTGTTGCACGAACTTAATATTGTTTGCATGCTTAGTAAAGCTGATAAGGATGTTATGAAGAGTTGTCTTACAGGTCCCATGATCTCATACTTTGAGGAAGATACTTATAGAAAGTCATTTGTGATATGCCAAGTGTGAATGATACAAAAAGAGACAGAAAATATACATAGTAGAATATCAGTTGTGGTTCATTCATCAAGAGTCAATGTGAAGAAGAAGTAGAAGATTATAATACATTGGAACTGATCAAGACAACAAGTCTACTTTATAGTTCATCATTAGATATAGTGAATATCTATTCTACAGAAGGTTGTAGCCTTTACCATTGAAGCAGTGAGCTTTTGGACAGTGAGTCCTCACCCCTAACATGGTTATTTGTAAAAGAATCCTAACAGGGTCAGACCCTTAACCAGGTCACTATACTTATTACTTTGTAAAGAAAAAATCCTAATAGGGTTGCAAGATCTTCTAATAGGGATTACTATAAACAAGTATAGTTCATTGTGGGTTCTAATTTCCACCAGGGTTTTTACCATTTGGTTTCCCCGTAATCAAATTGTGTGTTGTGTACTGTGTTATATGAATGAGCATTTACTTTATTTTATTCTAAAGTTAACAAAAGAAAATAATTAAAGTTACTGATAACTGATTCACCCCCCCCTCTTAGTTATCCTTTGGTACTATTCTAACAATTGGTATCAGAGCCAAGTGCCTTAGAGAAGAAGCCTAATAGCTTAAGGAAGATCAGATGTCTTACTTCAGAAAAGAGAGCCCTAAGTTCAATGGAGAAAATTATTTGGATTGGAAAAAAAAAATGATAACCCATCTACAGCATATTGGATTTGAAATCTTTGAGATAGCTACACAAGAAGTTGTTATTCCATCTCTGAAATACCTTGCAAAGGATGATGCTACTAGTAGACAAAAGGAAACATTTACTAATAATGCAATCGCTAAAGAAGCCCTTTCAGTGCCCTATCCAACAGTGAATTTTCTGAGATCAAGAAAATTGACAGAGCATACACCATATGGAAGTATTTAGAAGATATGTTTGAAGGAGATATTCAAGCAAAGAATACATGTAGGAAGACATTGAAAAATAAATACAACAGTCTTGAGATGTTACCTGAAGAGAACATCAGAGCTTACAATCAAAGGATAAATGAAGCGGTCTTTGGAATAAAAAACAATGGTGGAGAAATATCAAAAGAAGATATAATGGACAAGCTGTTAACTACCTTAAAATCAGACTATGAAAACAAGATAAGTATTCTAGAAGAAACCGTGAAATTCTCACAAGACTTCAAGAGAGAGACTTTGATCAGTAAAATTTCTGCATTTGAGATATCAAGATTGAAGACTGAACCTAAAAGTGAATCAGCTTTCAAAGCCTTAGTCCATGGTAAGAAATCCTTACACATCTCTAGCCATAATGAGAAAGAAGAAGTTAATGAAGAACTAGAAGATATCAATGCTATGGTTTCTTAAAGAGAAAAGAAAGGAAAAGGAAAATATGAAGGAAAACTTCCATTCAAAGGTTTTTCATGCAACAAGATTGGTCACTTTGCATCTAAGTGTCCCACAAGAGTCAAGAAGTTCAGATCTGATTACAAACCTAAATATAAGAAGGAATGTTACCATGCTAAAGAAGGTGTAACTGATGAAGATTTAGTAAAATATGAAATTGGATTCATTTCCCTTAGAGACATGGAAAAGTTGTTCAAGGAAATGGACATTGCAGATGAAAAGGAAGAACAAGAGTTAGCCCTAATTTCCAAAGCATACATCAGAACTGATTGGATCATTGATAGTGGATTCTCTCACCATAAGATAGGTGACAAAGACATATTTGTTCATTTAGACAAATACAAAGGTGGTGTGGTTAGATTTGGAGATAGCACTCCTAAACCTATCATAGGCAAAGGTTCTATCACCCTGGATGGAAAGAACAAGACATATGATGTTCTGTATGTTGATAGATTACATCATAACTTGCTAAGTGTTGGACAACTACTTGATAAAGGTTATCATTTGGAGTTCAAAGACAACAAGTGCATCATTAAAAAAAAGGATGGAGACATGATTGCTTTAGGCTCCAAAACAAAAGGTAATGTTTTTCAGCTCAATTCTGATGTAAGTTGTTTTGTTGCAAAAGTGGATGACAGTTGGTTATGGTACAAGAGACTCTATCATATCAATTTTGATAACATAGTAAAGATAAGTAATGTCAAGGCAGTCAGAGACCTTCCAAGTATTGCAAGACTAGTTGACATAATGTACAGGGAATGTGTTGTGGGAAAGCATGTAAGGAGTTCTTTCAGAAGCAAGAAGAACGTAGCTAAAAACAAACTCGATCTAGTGCATATAGATTTATGTGGTCCTACCAAAAAAAGATCATACTATGGAGAAAGGTATTTCATTTTGTTTGTTGATGATTTTTCAAGGATGATGAGGGTTGCGTTCTTAAAAGAGAAGTATGAAGCCTTTGAGAAGTTCAAAATATTCAAAGCTAAGGTTGAGAATGAATCTGGATTAAAACTAAAATGTCTGAGAACAGATAGAGGAGGAGAGTTCACCTCTGATCAATTTTATGAGTACTGTGAAGAGCATGGAATAAAAAGATAGTTGAGTGCTCCTAGAACCCCTCAATAGAATGAGATTACAGAAAGGAGGAACAAGATCATACTTGATACATCACGCACTATGATGATTGAAGGAAAAGTTGCGCACACATATTAGAGAGATGCAGTAAATACAATAGTCTATACTATTAGCAAAACTCAATTGAGGCCAGGCACAGATAAGACACCCCATGAACTTTGGTTTGGTAACGTACCTACAGTTAAGCATTTCAGAATTTTTGGCAGCAAATGCTACATCAAGAGAGATGATGGTGTTGGTAAGTTTGATGCTAGAAGTGATGAAGGTATTTTCCTTGGTTAATCTACAAAAAGCAAAGCATATAGATGTTTCAATTTGAGATTGAAAAAGATAATTGAAAGTACTCATGTAAAAATTGATGAAAATTTTATGGTTCAAGAGAGGTACTATGAATATGCACCTATGATTAAAGATGAACCCAGGCCTCGCAGCAAAGATACTATTATTGAAGAAATGTTTGATTGCATTGATGTCTCATGCAATGGCCCTAAATCAAGTAGAGAAGAATCACAGATTACAGAAGAAGAAGTAACACCTAAGGTTCCTAAATTCACATCTAGATACCACTCTAAAGATGATATCATTGGAGATCAGAGCAACAGTGTTTTGACCAGATCAAAAGCAAAAATTCTATCAATGGATGAAGAGGTATGTTTACTTTCACAAATTGAATCCTTAAGTGTTGAAGATGCTTGTAATGATTCTGATTGGAAGAATGCAATGAAAGAAGAATTAGATTAGATAATTAAGAATGAGACATGGGAATTGGTTCCTAGACCCAGTGACAGAAATGTGATTGGAACAAAGTGGATCTTCAGAAACAAGATGAATGAAGAAGGTATAGTAGTAAGAAACAAAGAAAGATTGGTATGTAAAGGATATGCGTAGAGAGAAGGAATAGACTACATTGATATATTTTCCCCTATGAGAAGAATGGAAGCCATTAAATTGTTCTTGGACTATGCAACATTCAAAGACTTTAAAGTTTATCAAATGGATGTAAAGTCAGCTTTTCTGAATGGTGACTTGAAGGAAGAAGTCTACATAGAACAACCTGAAGTATTTAATCTTTCAGATAAACTAGACATGGTATGCAGATTGAAGGAAGCACTCTATGGTCCTAAACAGGCCCCAAGAGCTTGGTACGAGAGACTTGATGGTTATCTTACCAAGATTAAATTCAAGAAAGGTGCAACAGATTGTAACCTATTCACAAGAGAGACACCTGATGGATTACTACTAGTTGCCATACTTGTTGATGATATTATCTTTGGAGGTAATGACAAGCTTAGTGCAACATTTGCAAAAGAAATGCAGAATGAATTTTAAATGAGCATGATTGGTCCTATAAAATATTTTTTGGGACTACATGTAAAGTACACAGATAAAGGTATATTCATTAATCAGTCAAAATATGTGAAGGAAATATTGAAGACCTTTAAGATGGAAGACTGTAAGCCAGTGTGCACTCCTATGATAACATGAAGCAAACTTTCAAAAGATGATGATTCCATAGTAGTTGATAAGACATTGTACAAATCTATGATTGGAAAACTCATTTATCTAACTCAATCTAGACTTGACATATCTAATGCAGTTGGCATTGTTGGAAGATTTGCAGCTGAACCCAAGCAGAATCACCTAATGACAATCAAGAGGATATTCAGATATCTAAAGGGAACTATACACTATGGTTTATGGTATCCTAAATCAGAGAATATACAACTTCATGTGTATACAGATGCAGATTGGGTAGGTTGTATTGATGATAGGAAGAGTACTTTAGGAGGAGCACTATTTATTGGAGATAGGTTGGTTTATTGGATAAGCAAGAAGCAAAATTGTATTTCTTAGTCAACAACAGAAGTTGAATATGTTGCAACAAAACTGAATTGTTCAACCATGGTTTGGATCAAGCAGATGGTTAAAGACTTTGGTATTCAGGTTGATTATCCTATTGTGATTCACTGTGATAACACTAGCACTATTAACATGTCTAAAAACCCTGTGATGCATGCAAAGACAAAACACATAGAGATCAAGTACCATTTTCTAAGAGAAAAGGTTGCAGACAAAGAAGTGAAATTGGACAATGTGAGCACCAAAAAATAGTTGGCAGATATTTTCACAAAACCTTTATCAAAAGATACTTTTGAGTATCTCAGAGAGAAGTTGGGAGTAATTTCCTCTCCTAAGTCTGATTAGAGAATATAGAAAGAACATCAGTCCTTTGTGACTAATAAATGGTTGACTAATCTACTTCTGGAGTAGTACCTGTGCCTAATGGTTTATGGTGCCCTTCTCCATTGATGTCAAAGGGGGAGTATGTACTAAGGGGGAGCATATACTCTGGGGGAGTATATATATGGAACAAAGACATAGTCAAAGGAACTATAGCAGTGTAGAGAAATCTTTGATGAGGATATTGAGAAGACTGTAAAAGAAAGAGGACACCAATGATAGAATATGTTTTCAAAATCATATGTTTCCATCTATGTCAAAGGGGGAGATTGTTGGAGATTTGTTTCTGTGCAGTTGATTGATTGTATGTTTGTCATTGATGACAACATATAATATACAGTAGTGATTCTGCATGTACTTATCAAAATGATGATATCAAGCCTTGCATGGATATATTCAGGTTGTAGACATGTTTAGTATGTTATTTTCATACATGTAGACTCAGATATGAAGTTTTAGTCAAGTTATGTAATTCTATTATTGGCAGTTACAGTTCTGGAAGAGTATTTGTTTAGAGCTAACATATTTAATGTGTTTCTTGAGTTGTGCCTATCTTCAAGATATGCGTGTGTATATTCATAATTATTTATGAGTTAACTATGTTTTGTTAAATGTGCCTATCATGTAACATCAGGATCGTGCTATTTGAGATGATTTGGTGAAGCCAACTTAGTGAAGTGTCGTGTCTGTTCAGTTTGTGTTGCGTAGACTTAATATTGTTTGCATGCTTAGTTAAGCCAAAAAAGATGTTTTTGAAGTGTTTCCAAGAGCCATCATGACCTTCTACTTTAAAGAAGATAGTTATAGTAGTTCATTTGTAAATGCAAAGTGTGAATGCTACGAAAAGAGATAGAAAATGTATAGAGAAAAATATCAGAGTTGTTCATTCATCAAGGATCTTTGTGAATAAGCAGTTGAATATTACAATACATTAGAACTGATCAAGACATCAGATCTTTTGGTGCCCAAAAATGCTAAATTGGATTTTCTATGGACTTGCCAATCCAATGCTTGGAAACCCAAGTGATTTGGCCAACTAACAAGTCACAACCAAAGCAAGGTTGGAAATTCTGCAATTTTGGCTCTGCAAAACCAAGGATGGTAGGCCTATACCTTGAGTTATCCTTCAAGTTAGAAGGATTTTTATAGCAGATAAGAAATACTTCAACCTTCTCTCTCAAGTATGGCAAGGAACTTGAAAGAAATCTAACTGAAAGCAATATATCATGAACTGTAAACTAAAATACTTTAAGTAATTGAAAGAATGTTTAGTAAATGTGTATGTAATTTAAAAATGAATAGATAGGTAAGATATCTTAAAAATATAAACAATGAATTGAATAACTATAATCCAAATAATGATTAGACCAGTGCCTTATTCTACCATGGGCAATAGAGTCAAGATCATTCCAATCTTATGTTCAACCTCAGAGACAATTTTACAAGAAAACTTATCACTTCAAAGGTGTTATGGAATGTACATGCAACCTAAAAAAATTCATAGGTATTTCAAAAGGGTAATATTTCTCAAATGGTAGACCAATTGACTAAGGCCTCAATCAACAGAATTTAACCATGAAAAATGGGAAAACCAATTGAAAATATAGACTATGAATCAAATAAGGAAGCATGCATATCAAACTATCACTTTGAAGAAGTTCTATTGGTTTATCTGAGGGACTAATTATAAAATGATAATAAAACTATTACACATGTGAAAGAAAAAAGACTTATCTTTATTAATTTTGAAAAAATAGTACATCCAGGTCCATGTTATACTTGATTAAAAACTATCCAAATATGTGAAATTGTATTATATTTTTATTCCCATCTTTTTACATTTTACATTATGTATATATATATATGTGTTTGAGTGGCTTTCACACCTTTTAGGGTGAAAAGACACAACTCTTATTATAAATTATTTTGAAAAAACAATAAACTAACTAAAAAACAACTACCTAACTTTTGGATTTGGATTTGGTCAAAAATCCAAAACACCTCATGAAAAGCTAATATTTTTTCTAGAGATACAAAATTTGATTTCCCAAACTGGGTTGGTTTTAGATTTTTAAAATTAGACCATCTTTATCCTCTGTCAAAATCATCTTTGTAGCAGGTCTAAATTTCAGCATTTTCTGAAGGCTTCGATTAGTTAGTTCTATTTATTTGTATCATAAAGATTCCTTCATTTGATCCTTTTTTTTATGGAGAAACATGATTCTTGATAATGGATTGGGACTTCTAAATTATCAAAATTTAGGGTACCACCAGTGGTTCTTTCTGGAGATGTATGCTCCCTGTGAGCATAGCGAGATTTCAGCTATCTCTGGAGAAGCAGACCAAGTATCCACACTTAATCTGATGCAAAGTGATTTGGTTCTCATATTTAAGATTTATCTTTATACCAATAGGCTCATGAAGAAATTTCATAGGAACATTCAATTGGGTGGCCCCAGGCCCCCAAAAAATGAACAATGCTTCTTTCCTCTATCAAACACATAATTTTGATCATGTAATACTTTGGATCTCCCGCATACGATGCCACCACTCTCATGGACAACATTCATTTCTTTATTAACATGCTTTGAATTTTGTTTACCTTTAGAAACTTTTTTAGGTGCATTGTATTCCTTGCTAAATAGAAGATCCCCATGAATTTTATCAACCCTACAAGTAACTAGATTAAGATCTTCTGCTTGGATGCCTTTACATACATAATCTTCCCTATACTCAAGACGTTGTTTCTTTTCACAAAAATAATTTGGAGATAACTCACATTCAGAAACTTCCTTCTTATCAAGAATTTGATCAGATAGGATACTCAGATAATTTTTAGAACTAATCTTCAACACATTCTCCTCATT
>MU225010.1:320706-335973 GCA_018584345.1 Thuja plicata | reverse complement strand
CCAAACTTGTTAACTGTATGATGTAAGATTTTCAACAAATTTTTATTTGAGGCCTCAGCCTGCCCATTACCTTGTGGGTAATAGATTGAAGAACAATGTTGTGTTATTTTGAATTTTTCACACAACTCATCCATAAAGTTGTTCTTAAATTGACCTCCATTGTTAGTGATGATGGAGGAGGGTATTCTGTAGTGACAAATGATGTAGTTCAGAATGAACAGTGAGACCTGTTGTCCTGTCACTTTAATGAGTGGGACCGCCTCAACCCACTTGGTAAAATACTCAGTAGTTGTGATAATGAACTTGTGTCCATTAGAAGATGAGGGGTAAATCTACCCAATGAGATCAAATGCCCATTGTTGAAAGGGCCAGTGTGTTACAAAAGGAGTGAGCTCCCTTGCTGGAGCATGTATAAGATTGCCAAGCAGCTGACATTTCTTACAAGTCTTTGCGAACCTGATAGCTTCTTTCTCCATGTCTGGACAATAATACCCTGCTCTAAGTAGTTTTTAGGCTAGAGTCAAACCGTTAGAATGAGAACCACAAATTCCTTCGTGGACTTCGGATAACACATGTTTAGACTCTTCTTTTTCTAGACACCTAAGCAAAGTACCGTCTAATCCTCTTCTATTCAAACTGTTGGCCACAAGAACATATTGTGAGGCATTGCGGATGAGGTGTCATTTTTCATTTCTAGTTAGTCCTTCAGGAATGATCTGATGGCGCATTAAGAGTAAACATGGTGATAGTAGGAGGATTCCTGTTTAATGACTGAACATACCATTTGGGAGTCAGGGGAGTTGTAGGAAGGGAAATAGATTTCTTCCACCAGGAACTCATAATGGAAGTCATCCTCTTGTTGCTGCGAGGAAGCTAGTGTAGCCATAGCATCAACTGCTCTGTTCTATACCCTTGGGACTTGTTGAAATGTGATGTAAGTGAAATATTTCTTAAAGTCATCAACCATTCATTTATAAGACATGAGTTTTTCATCCTTAGTTTGGTATACATCATTGATTTGGTTGATTACTAGTTGAGAGTCACCATGGACATGTAACTCAGAAACATTCCATTCAAGAGCCAGTTTGATTCCATTTACCAGTGCTTCATATTCTGCCATGTTGTTTGTACAAGGAAACATGAGCTTGTATGCCTTTGGAATGGAATAGTTTTGAGGAGTTAGAAACAAAATCCCTACACCTGAGCCTTGTTGCATGAATGATCCATCGAAGAACATTTCCCAGGATTTATGAGTGATGTGCAAAATAGATCCATCTGGGAACCCAACATTGATTGGTTCTTCATCATGTAGTGGAGCATCAGCCAGTTGATCTATGATTGCTTTCCCTTTGATTGCCTTACGCTCAATATATTCTATGTCAAATTCACTAAGAAGCATAACCCATTTAGCCAATCTGCTAGTGAGGGTAGCTTTGCTCAGGAGATACTTCCGTCGAGTAGCACTGTTGTTACTCGTCGAGTTTCTTTTACCTTTTTGTCATCAGATAACACTTAACAGTGTTTGTCAGGTAACCTTGGCATCAGATAGTGTTGTGCCCTGTCTGTCGGTGTAGAGTAAACCGATAGTGCAGATCATTTTTTTCTCTAAGTATACTAATGGAAAAATATAATGCCTTCACTTATGAGCTATGGTATGGGTATGCACCTAATGTACACTATTTTAAAGTTTTTGGAAGTAAATGTTTTATATTGAAGGATAACAGAAATGGAAAACTTGATGCTAAAGGTGAGGAAGACATATTCCTTGGTTATTCAACTAAAAGTAAAGCATACAAGTGTTTGAATTTTAACACTAACAAAATTGTAGAAAGTGCAAATGTTATAATTGATGAATATGCAGAAAGAAATGAAGATGAAAGCACATAGGAACCTAAAAGTTACAAATCATTTGTCTATCTGGATGAGGAAAATTCTATTGTATTACCTGAACCTGAGAAAGAGGTTTCCAAGCAACAACTAGCACCTATCGAGTCACAGTATGAGGTTTTCGGGCAACATGAGGTAATTTCCAAGCCATCTGATGGAGATGCCGAGTCACATAATCAACCTGAATTGAACATGAATGATCAATATGAAGCAGAAAAAGAACCTACTCTACAAAATTATGTAAGGAGACACCATAAACCTGATCAAATCATAGGATCAAAGAATTCTGTAGTTATGACAAGAAGTAAGTTGAGGGATGGTACATGCTTGTTATGTGATTTTGAGCCTAAAATAGTAAAAGATTCCTTAGACAATGAAGAATGGATACAAGACATGAATGAATAAATTGAACAGATTGAAAAGAATAAGACTTGGACACTTGTACCTAGGCCAAATGGAAAAAATGTAATTGGTACTAAGTGGGTATTCAGAAATAAGCTGAATGAACATGGAGAGGTAACAAGAAACAAAGCTAGACTAGTATGCAAGGGTTATGCACAAGAGGAAGGAATTGATTATGGAGAAACATTCACTCCAGTTGCAAGGTTGGAAGGAGTAAGAACCTTACTTTCATATGTAGCCTAAAAAGGTTTTAAGGTTTATCAAATGGATGTAAAGTTAGCATTTCTAAATGGGATATTAGAAGAAGTATACATTGAACAAGCTGATGGATTTGTTGACCCAAGAAAGAAGAACATGGTTTGCAGACTACACAAGGCATTATATGGACTGAAGCAAGCACCAAGAGCATGGTATGAGAGATTGCACAATTATTTGATAAAGATTGGATTTGCAAGAACCAATGACAACACTAATTTGTATTTGAAGACAAAGAAAAGTAAAGGTACTTTATTGGCTGAAATTTTTGTTGATGACATTATATTTAGTGGACAAGATGTGTTATGCCAAGCATTTGCAAAGGAGATGCAAACTGAATTTGAGATGTCTATTCTTGGTGAGATAAATATTTTTGTTGGCTTACAAATATATCAGATGAAGAATGGTATCTATATTACTCAATCAAAATATGTCAAGGAGATACTAAATTTTTTTGGAATGGAAGATTCAAAACCAGTGAGTACACCCATGGCTACTGGATAGAAGTTAACAAAAAAAGATGATACAAAAGAAGTGAATCAAAGCCTTTACATGTCAATGATTGGAAAACTGCATATGTTGTGCACAACATACCTGATATTGCACTGGCTGTTGGTATTGTTGCAATATTTTTTGCCAATCCCAAGGAAACTCATATGATGATAGTAAAAAGAATTATGAGATATTTGAAAGGAACATATGATTATGGTCTGTATTACAAAAAGAATGATAAGTTTGAATTTAGAGTGTACACTAACTCTAATTGGGCTAGAAATTTGGATGATAGAAAAAGCACCACAAGTGGCACATTTCTTTTAGGAAAAAGATTGGTTTCATGGACATGCAAGAAATAGAATTGCACCTCACAATCTACAGTTGAAGATAAGTATGTGGCAGCATCAGTTAATTGTTCTAATATTGTGTGGTTGAAGATACTACTGAAAGGTATGAAAGAGGAGATCACAGAACCAGTTGTCATATATTGTGATAACACGAGTGCCATTAATATTTCTAAGAACCCTATGATGCACTCTAAGACAAAGCATATAGCTATCAAGTATCATTACTTGAGGGAGCTAGTTCAGAAAAAGGAAGTGAGATTGGAATATGTGAATACTAAGGAATAGTTAGCAGACATATTTACAAAGGCACTACCTAAGGATTCTCATGAGTATCTGCAAGGTAAATTAGGGGTGATTCCCTTAATCAAGGCTAATTAGTTCAGAATGGTACTGTTGCATCAAATGTTATATTTAGAATATTTGACACATTGATGCACAGGTAGTCACACTTTAGGATGCTACTTGAAGTTGTGAAAAATAGAAAAGGATAGAAAAGAGGATCAGTCATAAGCAAGATGACAGGAACAACATGATATAGAGCTTAGAACTGAAGAATTTGCATGATGAAGATGTCAACATCTTTGGCATTATTGTCAAAGAGGGAGAATTTAATGAAAAAGGGAGAGTTTACTATACTTAGAGATAAAGGGAGAGTTTACTGAAAGAGGGAGTCTACAGATGAACATAAACAAAAAGATCTAAGTGTGATTATAGACACAAAGGGAGAAATATTTTACAAGATGAGAATCAGAATGAAGCTAAAGACATTAATAAAGATTTGTTCATATCAAGGAACACATGCAAACTTTTTGGATTGTATGGTAACTGTGGTTGTAAAATTATTGTTTTAAAATTTTGTGTTGCCATCAATGCCAAAGAGGGAGATTATTGGAAAGCTACAATGGAAACAATTTTTTTTTTGTCATTGATGTCAAACCTTAACTGGTGAGATTTTTTCTATCTGTTTGAGTACCATATCTATTGATTGATGAGGAAGATTTGAAGGCAAGTATAACAAGAAGACCAAATGAAATGGTTGAGTTATGGGAAATCACAAGGGTACTTGATCAGTTGGCACATTGGAAAAGTAATGTGTTGTTTATCTTTTTATGATAGTTTACTGAGAACAGTTTATGCCGAGCAAAGTTTGTGATGACCGAGCGCTAGTAAATTGCTGAGGAAACCAGTGACAACTGAGCAAAAGAACACAGTGTTGGCTGAGCAGCAGTATTTTGGTAATTTTTGAAATTTGAGATCTCTGGGTGACATAGTTGATTTTATTTGGATATGTAAAGTTAATTAAGGATAAGCACGATTGGTCCACACTATTTAAATGCATGGGTAACCGTAATTAATGCATGGATCAAAGATTTAATTAGTGATTTCTTTGGAGAAGTAAATTAAATGTAAAGATGGAAAGATCCGTTGGATCTAACCTAACCTAAAATCTATGATCTTGATTAAGTGGAAAAAGTTTTATTTTACCTAGATGAAGAGGTATAAGATAACCTAAAGGGGTTATTCATAAAAGGGTAGATGAAATGCAAGAGGATTGCATAGTTAATTAACTAATTAGCATGATCTAGTAGAGAAGACTGAGCAGAGAAGCAGAGAGCTGCAAAAAATGACTGCTTGATGAATTTCCAAGAAGATCTTAAGATTGAAAAGAGAATGGAAGCTACTCAGTGAATTAGCATTAGAGCTGAATTGGATATGGATTTGTAAAGTAAGTTGTATGTATCAAATCACACCTACTGATTACTTTTTAACCATTGTATCAGTTAAAATCCTTTAACCAGGTTGACCTAATTGTCATTATATAAATCCTTTGAGCAAGGTGACATTCAGGTGGAATTTTCTAAGTCCTCTAACAAGGCCACTCCTGACAGGGTGATTAAATCCTTTAACCAGGTCACATTTAACAATGTGTTTTGTAATTTTTAACAGGGTTGGATCCTAACAGAGCCCACTTGAGAAGAGTAAAAATTTGGTAGCATGTTACTGGTGGTTTTTACCAAATTGGGTTTCCACATTAATTCATGGTGTCAACTTGTGTGAATGTTTATGTTGTGTTTTACTATTAAGTTTCTACAAGCTGATTACATTTGAATAGTAAATTGCATATTTATTTTGTTGATTTATGCTATTGCTGCCGAGTAGACCTGAGTTGTTCAAAGTGGTATAAAGTTTAAATTGGTACATATAGACCTGAGGATAACTGATTCACCCCCATCTCAGTTATTCTGAATTCATTCCAATAATATATATATATATATATATATATATATATTTGTTCTTCTCCTCTTCAAATTTTTTCTTCTCTTCTCCAATTTTTTTCTCTTCTCTTCTCCCCCGTTGACAACAATGAAAAAGGTGCATACAAAGTAATAGGACTAGTTCTTTCTCACCATTTTCATAATATCTTGAAAAGAATCTTCCAAGATCTTTACCTCTGCACTCCATGACTTCATCAATAGATGACTAACATGATTTAATCCATTCAATGCAAATGATGTTGTCTCTGCTACTTTCAGGTCTGTGGGCATAGAGCTTGTTAGTGCTTCTGTAGTCTTCTCCATGTTAGATAAGTGGGTTTCAAGAATTGATATCTTAGGAGTGATTAAAATCTTCAGCAAACCAAACCTTGTCATGAACCCCCCTTTCTCAATATCCAACACATTTAGTTTATCCAAAATTCTTGTTACTTTGCTGTCCATTCCCATCATAGATTATGTGGAGGTCTCATAAATATTCATCATATTGTTCAAGGTTTCCCTATCCTTAGTGATAATTTCCTCAATGTTCTGAACATGTCTGATTGGGTTCATGCAATAACTGAATAGCTTCCTTCCATGTGCAACACAACTCTTAGCATTTGTTGTAACAGTTCTTAAAATTCTCAAGTCCCATGAAATAGACTGGCAAACTTCAATCATTTTCTTCTCTAAGTAGCTCTTCTCTGCCTTATTTTCCACAATCTTCACTAATTTCTCATAGTGACCATCAAACTCATTAAGTGTCATCTTCAGGTTTTCTATATCATCTTTTCTCTAGAAAACAATAGGTACTGGAAACAATTTATTCACAGTATCAATTACCCTAGATATTACCTTGGTCTTCTTGTCAATCTTCTTCTTCGATCTCTCTTTTGCTTTATTAAGTGCGGTAAAAGATAAGCTTACAACCTCATTCTCATCCATGCGATCAAAATCAACATCTATATGTTTTTCTTTGCTTTCCAACAATAGGATAGAAGATGTGTTTACCTCAATTTTGACTTCATCTTTTGTTTCTTCTTCCTACTTCATTTCTTCCTTTTTCTGTTCTTCCTATTTTAGTTCTTCTTCTTTCAGTTCTTCCTCTCCACCATGGTACTATCAATGTTTCCTTTGAAAGGGTCTTTCTCATCATGAAAAGTGTCAATTGTTACAGGCACACCATAAACATAAAAATCTGGTTGCATGTCATCTTTTCTCTGTTCAACTCTTGCCTCAACTGCTTTAGAAATCTCTCCCATTCCTAAGGGTGTAGACATTGTAGTCTTAGGAGGTGTAGTCTTCTCAAGAATAGTGGACATAAGTATCTAATCTAGTTCTTTCTCAGTCTCTTCAGAAACATCTTCATACTTTCTTGCCATGATTTTCACTAGCCTTGCCTTTGTCTTCAATAAAGGTTTCAGTTCTTTGAATATTCTATCTCTCTCTTGCATAGATATCATAGGTAACATTTTATCAATCACTTGAATCCTAATAGCCTCATCTTCAATGTGTGCTAGCTATTTTCTTTTTTCCAATCTTCCATACAAATCTTCAGGTATACTGCCCTCAATCTCGAATAGATTTTTCTTAAAAATAAGTAAATGATTTACTATAATATCTTCAATCTTGAATCTATCAGATTCCTCATACCTGTCATAGTATTTTTCTATTGTAACCAGTTTTCCCTGCTAAATAGCTCTCTTCTCAATCATTTTCAAGTCAGACTTGCATACATGTCTATCACTTTCAACTTTCTTCTCTTCTCTCTCAGTCCTCTTTTCTTTAGGTGGTGATTTCTGTTTGGTGGATCTAGTGCTCACTCTAGGAACCAATTTTACTGCCTGCAAGGTCTTCAAAGATGATGAAGGGGTGTCTACATCAATTATTGTAGTAGGTGCAGTAGCTGTCATCACAACTTTAGGATGTGGAAGGGATGAAGTACTAGCACTTGCCAATCTAGAAGATCAATCTGCCAATTTCCTTTTTACTTCCCTCAACTCTTCCTCAGTAAATCCTGCCTTATCTCCACATTCATGAATGATGTTCTCCACTTTTCTTTTCCTCAAGCCTCTGGTATTTTCTTCTCTCACTTAAGCTTATTTTTTTCATAAGTACCCCATCTCTTCTTAGATGTATCAATATCAGATGCCAAAACATGTTCGATCTGCATAGTTAGTATTTCTAAACTCAGTTCATATCCCATAGGATAACACCATTTCTTTCTTGGAACTACTGCCTCAAAGTATACACAATTTGTTTCAACCATGAAACATATTGTATCCTTATATTTTTCAACTAATTCTTCAAGTATCAAGTATCTTTCTTTCCTCTACCTCTGAAGAATCTTAATCATTCTGAACAGTTCTCCATCAACCCATGTGCTATTCTGTCATCAATAACTTTGTGAAGTCTGAATACCAGTAGGTATCCCTTTTCTCCAACCACTAGAGTGCATTCACAAAAATCTATGCTCAATGTGTATGTACATGTGCATTATAAGTGAACCAAATCTGAAAGTTTTGGATTTGTATTTCTTTATCAACTTCACATTATCCAAAAACTATTGTGCCAAAACTTTGCATAGGTTATATTTTGTGTTTTCATTCACCATTCTATAGGCCATCATAATAACTCTAGCAGATATAGAGTTAGGTCTACTACTATAGTAGAATTTGTAACCAAGTAACATAGGAATCAATCTCACATCCTACTGAAAGATGTCATTTACTATCATAGCTTGCCTATCCCATTTTGAGTGTGTTAGGGTTTCAACTTGTTTCTTAACATATTTCTCTACCATAGGAATGATTCTAGTATTGTCCAATCCATTAATCTCATGTATCAATTCACTATATATCTTCACAAGTTGATCACCTATCTAAATAAATTGATCATGTACTCTTCTCAACCATATCTTAAACCATTCTTCTTCACTGAATTCGTGTAACTCTAGATTTTTCATAATGTTTAACTCATTAACATGTTTGAATTCATCTTTCATTTTTCCATTATCAGGCATGTATTCCATTTTAGTAGAAATTTCATCTATACCCAGTATGTCATACTTGCAATAAATGTATGCCCTAATGTCTTCTACATGTAAGATGTCATGAGGTGTTTGAGTAAATGACCCTTTAGGCTCTTCTTCTTAGGATTTGAAAGGATGTTTCTTAAATTTATATCTAGGTCTATCCACATCATCAAATATCATAGGTGCATCCATAGTTTCTGTATAAGTAGATGATGTAAATACCTATTACACGCTAAATTCAAAGTATTCACTTCATTTGATCATGCAAGGTAATTGCTAGATGGTCTGAATCTCTTTTCTCTCTGATCTCCTTAGGTCGCTGCTTGTCAAATGGTGAGGAAATAGATAATCATTTTGTGCTTTATACAATGTTAAGTTATAAAATCTCACATTACTCAATTTTGTCAAGTCAGTCATAAATCTTGCGATCAAAATATATACATCATCCAATATTACAATCTTAAATATAAGTTTCATGATGTTGGCCACGATCATACCTAAGCTCGCTAGAGCTTACTCCTCAAAATCAGGGGCAGGATATATTCTAATATCTTTATCCAATGCTCCCCCTAAGGCCATGATTGGCCAATTAGGTCGATTCTACTTTGTTAACATCAACCAAAGATCCAGTAGCATCTACTATCTCTTCCTGAACCAATATCTCACTTGTCTCTTTGATCTTCCATATCTTTCCACTATTTTTATCCTCTTCTTTCTTCAAACAACTATCAAAATCACTCTTTAATTCTACAATACTCTTACCAGTATCATTCTCATTCTTCTATGTATTCCTAGGAGGTGGTACTCTTCTATTGTTTACTCCATTATACCTGCAAAACTTTGCTATATGGCCTAGGTTGTTGCATTTGTAACATATAGGAGGTCTTCTATCCTGATTTACTTGCAGCTTACAAATATTCACAATGTGTCCAATGTTATTACATCTGTAACATGTAGGTTTCACTGTATGTTCTCCTCTATTGTCTTGTCTATATCTAGATTGATCGATTTTCCTGCATTCTGCCTTCTTGTGCCCATATGCATTACAATTAAAACAATAACCAAAAAAGGTCTTAAAAGGGGCATTACCTCTATAATATCTTTTCATGTGTCCAAACTTGTTACAACCAAAGCATCTACCTCTGAAAGGTCTGATCTTTTATTTAGGTTCTTCAAGAGTAGTTTTTTCTGCATAAATCTTCACATCTGGTTTCTATTCTTGATTCTTGAAACATTCAGCTTTATTGAATCCAATACTAGTCATATCTCCTTTAGGTTTCTGTCTGTCTCTTTGTTCATCGATCAAGTCATTGCTCATGTGTAGTTTCTCAATGTATTTGTTTGTCTCAACAAGTTCACCTTTTATAATCTAATTGTATTTCTCCAATTCTAGATACTTGTTCTTGTAATGGTCAGTCTTGTTCTTCATTTGTTCCATCAAACCATTTGAATTTTTCAAAGCTTCTTCAATCTTGTTTTTAGCATATTTTTCCAATTTAATTTCTTTAGCAATGGCTTCATTCTCAAGCTTCAAAGTGTCATTCTCTTCTTCGAGTTGCTTCATCTGGTCTAAATTATCATTGTCTGAATCTTATTCTATTTGAACCACAAGGTCTTGTCTCTGATTTATGGAAAGTTTAAGTTGTTCATTTAGTTTTTTTATGAATCCATATTTTCTCCTTAATTTGAATCTCAAGTCATCATTTTCTACTTTTTCCTTATCAAGGTCTTCAAGTGTAGCTTCAAAGTTTTCTTGTAGACTATTTGGATCCATTCTGATCTCTCTTAAGTTGTTAAGCTTTTTCTCCAAGGGCCAAAAGCTCTAATACCAATTGTTAGGATTAAGTAATACTAAGAGGGGGGTGAATCAGTATTACAACACTTGAAATAAAATTTAAACCAATTCAACATAAAAAATAAGCATACTCAAATTAAAATAACACAAACAAATAACACAGTACTCATAACATCATTATTTGTTGTCGAGGAAACCCTAGCCAAGGTAAAACCCCATTAGGAATGGTACCCACAAGCATGCACTAAAATATAATGTCCCTGTTAGGAGCTAAATATTACATAGTACAATTCCTTGTTAGAGGAATATAACCTTGTTAAAAGTATACAACACCCTGTTAGGGGCCAACTGAGCTTACAAATCTTACAATATACTTTTGTTACAAAAGTGTTCTCATTAATGAACAAAAACAAGCATCTCCAATTTTTAGATAGTTCCAGTCATAGCTCTGTAATGATCTCTATCCAACCTCTTCTTTTGCATTCATATCTCTCATATCACACATCCATCTAGTACATCAACACATACTTTGCTCAAAAAATTCTTCATATATATATATATATATATATATCTTTACCAAGTTGGCTCTCTTAACCAAATATTACATAGTTGGCTCTCAATACATAACACAATTAATAAAGTAAATATCAAGTACTTAGTCGACACTCTTACATAACCAAAATATAGATTATCAATAGTCATAATCTATCTTAGCTTTCTAGGAGTCCACCTCATACTTCTCAAATCATCACTTCAGTTCAACTGCTCTGTATCACAGTTCTAATGTTGTTGCCTGTCTACATTTCACTGTAACTCTCTATAAACTTAACCAAAATCAAATAGATCTTAGATGTAGGTCATATATATCCCATATTATATTATTCTAAGCTCTCTCATTTTAACTCATCGATCTCAATCTTCAATACCCAAAATACCTCTGTATTTCTACTCTGTACTTAGTTGATTTTAGAATAGAATCACCAAAACTTAACTCCATATCAATCAATCAATATGCCATATGTGTTGCCATAAATGAAAACCAAAAAGTGAATCATATCACATAAAATTGATCACTTTATAACCAATAGAATCCACCCGAATCACCTCATAAAGTGGAATAATCTAAGTGCAAGGGAAATAGTAACTCCCCCAAGACACTCACCATTTCATGCCCCCATTAGTGCTTGGAGTCGGATAATAGGACATCATTATACCCAGTGTATGGTTGATGGTGGCCATATTAGGATTATCTCTTGAGTGTGTGCCTAATTCTGTGAGTGAGGAATTTTTCACTCAACCAATCTCCTTAGGATCTGATGACATGTAACTGATTGAATGTTTGACTATATTAAGTTGAAGATGATGCAAGACATTAAATCAGTTAATGGTCTGTATTATCATTGATGTCAACTTGATATAATTTGTATGGTCATATACATAATTCCAAAGACTTTAAAGAATCAATGGAATAAAGGTTATACTTTCAGCAATGCATAAAATTCAAGTATTCACCAAGTGATAGACTACACTGGTGGAGTGCACACCATCAGTAAATACAGACATAAAATCACAGTGATGCCCAACAAGCAGAAGACAGTGTTGCCCGACGAAGCAAAATCAAAGGATGCCTGATGAGTCAAAAATAATGTTTCCTAATGAGCAAGATCCAATGATGCCCGATGGATGGAGATCCCAAAGCTAACTGAAGTTACACTGATGGAATTGGTAGTTGTCACAGGTGACGAACTAAAAAATTGACCGACGGAATAGAGAGATCAGAAAATGACAAAATATCTAGCTGGCAGAGCTAAAGGATCAACTTAACTGGTTGTTTTATTTGTTTTATTTGACCACAGTTAAGTAAGTGATTTGTACAATTGGCAAGAAGATAACTATGAGATAAATTAGGAGTTAAAGCCGCAAATCAATTTGGCTGGATTATTTTTCACACCAAGAATCAAGAATCAAGAACCTAGAATTAAGGAATATCATGTCTTTATAAGAGACAAGCATAATTCATTCCCAGATGTAATCAAATACATAGGGGAGTGAACTAATAGAAGATGCTAAAGAGAAACTGATGAAGGATAAACTTCATGCAGTCCTGATCAATCAAGCTAAGGGAGAGCTAAAGAATTCTACAGACACTGACGAATAGAAAAGCACAACATCACAGAGCAGAAAGAGTTAAGTAAAAAGGAATTGAATTGATACATTGATTAGAAAGATATTGTAAGTAAATAGATCTAAAAATTTGCAATTTAGTTGCATTAGAAACATGTCATTTTGTTTCAGTTTAACCATTGAAGCAATAAGTCTCTTAATAGAGCAGGACTTAACAGTCTTTTGTAATTGAGGTATATCCTAATAGATTACCAGAAGATTGACTCATGATAGTAGCATCGGTCTTACCTAAAGCCTATTGAAAGTCTAAGAAGGAGGTTGATTCAAGGATGGTATTAAGATTAGCATAAAGCCTATTGACAGTCATGAGACTGATTCAAGGATGGTAGCATAGATGCTAGATACTAAGTGACAACCTATGTATAAAAATCCTCTAACAAGGTCGCATTTAACCATGTGATTGTAACCTTTAACATGGTTGGCTCCTAACAGGGCTCACTTTAGAAGAGTGAAAATTTGGGGTACCGGTCCTAGTGGTTTTTCCCTTAACAGGGTTTCCATATTAAAATCCTTGTGTTATGTGTGTATGGTTTATTACTTTATTGTTTTACATTTCACATATGAATTTATGTATTGACAGGTATACTCTGCATATTTACTGAGTATCGGTAAATATAGTTTACTTCTTATCGGTTATCAAAGAGAATAAGGACAAACAAGGTAAACTGATAGACAATTATTTGTTTCAAGTATTTCAAAGGCATACATCTTGTAGGGACTTAATAATTGGAGAAGTATTGATTGGTAGATTAAAGTTTAAATTGCATAAATTTTTGAGGCCACTGATTCACCCTCCCCTCTCAGTTATTACTAACAATTGGTATTAGAGCTTGTGTGCTTAGAAGGAAGGTTTCAAGACCTAAGTAAAGATCACAAGATGAATAGACGAGATGTGCCCAAGTTAAACAAAGACAACTTTACTTCATGGAAAAGCAGGATAAAGCTTCACTTATTAGGTATTGGGAATGATATTACTCAATACTTAGATACTGAATATGTGTTTCCTACAGGACCATTGACAGTAGATTAATTGTGATTCAAGCATGAACATAACTGCATGGTTATAGAACTTTCAGCCTCACTCTCTGATGCTGAATTTGAGGATGTCAAAGATTGCAAAAATGCAAAGACAATGTGGGACAAGTTGAAACTTGTACATGGAGGTGATGCAAATTTTCTAAGAGCCAAGGAAGAAAGCCTTAGAGGAAAGTTTGATGATCTCAGAATGAAAGAAGGTGAAAACATCATGCAGTACAACACAAGAATAAAAGAAGTAGTCAATGCTATACGAGGTGTTGGAGGTACACTTGAAGAGGAGACAGTGGTAAGTAAAATTATAAGAACCCTATTGCCTATATATTCTATTAGAGTCTCTGCTATTCAATAAGTGAGAGCAGTAGCAAATAATATAGTCACTCTTGATAGCCTGATTGGTAGACTGATTTCATTTGAGATGAATAACTTTGATAATAGTGTATTACCAAGCTTAGAGTCTGCATTCAAGTCTTCTATGAGAATAAGCAAATCTAGTCAGAGACACTCATCTAGAAGAGAAAATGAAAGCAAAAGTGAAGAAGAAGATCTAGATGAAATTGAAGCACTCATGGCAAGAAGAATGCTAAGAGGCAAAGGTAAATACAAAGGTAAGTTACCACTTGTATGATTTAATTGTAAAGAGATTGGACACTTTGCTGCAATATGTCCTAAAAGAAAAGATGACAGAAGTGATAACAGATCTTTTGAGAAGAAATTTGATAGAGGTGATAACAAAGATTACAGAGGTTACCGACAATCAGAAAGAAGTGATACCTGAGATTACAAGGAAAAAGGAAAGAAGGCTAGCTATCTAGCTGCTTGCAAAGATGAAGATACTGACACCGAACCATATGATGATGTTGAGATAGTGTTTGTATCTGTGAAGGATGATTCAGATGAAGATGAAAGGTATGAAGAAACTACACTCATATCTAAGATTAGTAAAAATGATATCTGGATTATAGATAGTGGCTGCAGTCACCATATCACTGGTGACGAAGAAAAGTTTAATACTTTTGAATACTATAAAGGTGGTACAGTAAGAATGGGAAATGATTCTCCTTGTAAAATTGAAGGTAAAGGAACACTAATGCTGAACAACCTGATTAAATATGAAAATGCTTATTGGGTAAAAGGATTGAATTATAATTTGTTGAGTGTTTCTCAGCTGAATAATTCAGGTCATAAAGTAGCATTTGAAAACAAGAAGGCAAAGATCTTCAATGAATCAGGAACACTGATTGGTACCGGTGAACAAACCAAAGGTAACTTATTCTATCTGAATGATACTAACCCCACTTGTTTGTTGACTAGAAATGAAGACATATGGCTATGGCACAAAAGGTTGTGTCATGTGAACTTTGAGTACATGATGAAGATAAGCAGAAAAAGAAGTGTAAGAGGCTTACCGACAATGACAAAGCCAGACAACGTCATGTGCAAGAATTGTTAAAAAGGTAAAATGACAAAGTCTAGTTTCAAAAGAAAAACCCATACATTTGATGATATTCTAGAATTAGTCCATATTGATTTATGTGGACCTATGAGGACAAAGAGCTATTATGGAGATAGATATTT
>MU225010.1:300068-318476 GCA_018584345.1 Thuja plicata | reverse complement strand
AAATATTTCCAAGAATCCAGTCATGCATGCAAAGACTAAACACATTGCCATCAAGTATCATTATTTAAGAGAACAAGTTCAAGAAAAGGAGGTGATACTTGAATATGTGCAATCAAAAGAATAATTGCCTGATATCTTCACCAAGCCACTGCCCAAAGATACATTTGAGTACCTGAGAAAAAGACTAGGGGTAAAACCCATGTCTAAAAGTTAGTAAAAGGACTGAAGGCTGCATCAACCATATATTATCAGAATATCAATCATGATTGATGCAAGTAACAGCTGTACTTCAAAGCTACATCTATATAGAAAGAGGTATATATCAGAACCAGAGCACCAGAATAGATTGTTTTATTGATGATGGATAAGGGAAATTCAAGGAATATATTATGGATAGAAGACATTGTTTGACAACATGTAAGATATTTGTGAAAATATTTGTTTGGCATTAATGTCAAAGGGAGAGAATGTATCCATATTATCATCAGAAACTATTCATTATCGGATTAATCCAAATAGGGAGAGATCATATCCAAAGGGAGAGAATTTGTATAAAAGTTGCAAACAAAAGACAAAGACATAAAAGAAGAAAAATAGTCAAAGAGGACACAACACATCAGAAAAAGAAACAAAAAAGCTGCAAGAATCAAATCTAAGCTTACACAGAGCTTACCAATGGTCAAACATTTTATCGGTTATCAAAACAAAATATTTGGTAATTTGATAAATCTCAAAAATTGTATTTCATATTGTATTAGAAATAGTATAGTGTGATAATATAGTATGTTTTCATCAATGCCAAAGGGAGAGATTGATGACATGTAACTAATTGAATGTTTGACTATATTAAGTTGAAGATGATGCAAGACATTAAATCAGTTAATGGTCTGTATTGTCATTGATGTCAACTTGATATCATCTGTATGGTCATATACATAATGCCAAAGACTTCAGAGAATTAATGGAATAAAGGTTATGCTTTTAGCAATGCATAAAAGTAAAGTATTCACGACGTGATAGACTACACTGGCGGAATGCACACCATCGGTAAATACAGAGATAAAATCATAGTGATGCCCGACAAGTAGAAGACAGTGTTGCCCGATGAAGCATAATCAAAGGATGCCCGACGAGCTAAAAATAGTGTTTCCCAATGAGAAAGATCTAATGATGCCCGACATATGGAGATCCCAAAGCTAACTGAAGTTACACCGATGGAACTGGCAGTTGTCACCGGCGATGAACTGCAGAATTGACCAACGAAATAGAGAGATCAGAAAATGACAAAATATCTTGCTGGCAGAGCTAAATGATAGACTTAACTGGTTATTTTATTTGTTTTATTCGACCATAGTTAAGTAAGTGATTTGTACAACTGGAAAGAAGATAACTATGAGATAAATCAGTAGTTAAAGCCGCAAATCAATTTGGCTAGATTGTTTTTCGTGCCAAGAATCAAGAATCAAGAACCTAGAATTAAGGAATATCATGTCTATATAAGAGATAAGCATAATTCATTCCCAGATGCAATCAGATACATGGGGGAGTGAATTGATAGAAGATGCTAAAGAGAAACTGATGAAGGATAAACTTTATGCAGTCCTGATCAATCAAGCTAAGGGAGAGCTAAAGAATTCTACAGACACCGACAAACAAAAAAGCATATCATCACAAAGAAGAAAGAGTTAAGTACAAAGGAATTGAATTGATACATTGATCAGAAATATATTGTAAGTAAATAGATCTAAAAATTTTCAATTTAGTTGCATTAGAAATAGGTCATTTTGTTTTAGTTTAACCATTGAAGCATTAAGTCTCTTAACAGAGCAGGACTTAACAGTCTTTTGTAATTGAGGTAGATCCTAATAGATTACCAGAAGGTTGACTCATGATAGTAGCATCAGTCTTACCTAAAGCCTATTGATAGTCTAATAAGGAGGTTGATTCAATGATGGTAGTAAGATTAGCATAAAGCCTATTGACAGTCATGAGACTGATTCAAGGATGGTAGCATAGATGCTAGATACTAAGTGACAACCTATGTATAAAAATCCTCTAACAAGGTCACACTTAACCATGTGTTTGTAACCTTTAACAGGGTTGGCTCCTAACAGGGCTCACTTTAGAAGAGTGAAAATTTGGGGTACCAGTCCTAGTGGTTTTTCCCTTAACAGGGTTTCCACGTTAAAATCCTTGTGTTATGTGTGTATGGTTTATTACTTTATTGTTTTACATTTCACATATGAATTTATGGATTGATTCGTCCCCCCTCTCAGTTATTACTAATAGGATCTAGATTTTTCTTGTTGTGCTTGAGTTATTGTCTTTACAATGTGTTCAATGTGTTTGAAAACCTGAACTGTAAATCAAAAACTAAAAAATTGTGCAAAAAAGGAACAAAACTATATTCTTGTATAACTCTTAATCCTAACTCATACAAGTCAGGATCATGTTCCTGATTACTCATACTACCTGGTGAGAATTCTCGTATCACCCAGTGAGAGTGCTCGTAGGACAGTGTGCATTTCTTGCAAAATTTTGACCTTTTTCAATCTATCGTATGCATTCCCATATGAGAAACCTAGTTTCTCATATCATATGTTGGGAATTATCGTATGAGTCTGCACCTAATTGTACTATTTTTTGAAGAGTTTTCCAAAATCCAATGTTTGACCTAACTTTTACTCTGTCTTTGATATCTTGCTAGATTTTGTACTATCTCCTAAAGTTCTGGTCTGAGACATCGAGCTTGTCCTTTTGTTATCGATTATAATTCATTGTTAGCCTAAATTTTTCTATTGCAAATCTCAAAGTTGTTGTGCTAGTCCATTGATTATTCTGTCACTACTAATTTAATCATCTTTTGTTTGCACTGTCATTATTTTGAGTTACGAGTGCAGGTTTGTTAACCTTGACTCAAGATCAAAGTCTTCACTTCTCCTTCTCAGTTGGACATTATCCTTTTTTTGTCACCATCTTTGGTCTTGGACTTATTCAACACATTGGTATTATTTCAACACTTGTTAGGCAAATCAATCGATTCTTTCCTATACAAACTAGAAGCCTTTTTAGACATTTTCACGAGGAAGGGAGAAAATGTTTTCCATTTGAGGAAAATCCTATTTTAATATGGGAACCAGAAGTTCCAAAATGACCATTCTCTCCTCAAAATAGATCACCTGACTCTAGGATGCTAGAAGACAAGGAAGAGATTAGTCTAGACATAGAAATCTCAATGTTAGCATCTAGACTACCAATAGCCAACACTCCTCAAGTGATTCTGAACTTGATGAGGCTGAGATTACCAAATGCCTCCATGGAAGAGAATTCCTCAAGGTAATGAAGACTATCATGAATCAAGACAAGGAACAATACTTTATCAAACTGGTAGAACAAGGAGCCCAACTTCCTCCTCATTATAGGGCTGAAGATGTCATTGCTAGAGAGGAAGAGACTCCTTTGATGATAGTGACCAAATAACTGCAAACCTTGAAAATTGAAATGCAAGGGATGAAGAGAGAAAGAGAGAAAGAAATCATGAAGTACTCTATGGGAAAGATTTTCCCATTTCCTTTTGATAAGGTTTTGTACTTACCTCTATTCCCACGCAGAGTGGAGATCCTGAGGTTTGAAAAGTATAGTGGTCACTCTAATCCACAAGATCATGTTAAGGAATTCTACATTATATGCATAGAATTTATGCATGAACAGATGTATCTCCTGCATATTTTTGCTCAAATCTTAGGTGGCTAATCCATGGAGTGGTTTTCAAAGTTAGCCACTGGAATGAAATTTTTTAATGAGATGATCAACCCATTTCTACAATAGGAATTTTACAATACACAACATCCCATGACAATAATAGAATTGTGAAACACAAAGCAAAAAATAAGAGAAACCTTTTTGAACTTCCTTCAGAGATGGAGAAAAGTGTTTTCTATATATCAATGACTCATACCATAGTCTGAAAAGATGGGTATATTTGCAAGTACACTAATTCTGGAGCTGAATTATCCCATATTGATGCAATGTCCACCCACTTTTGAGAAAATGGTAGAGAGAAAATTGAAGATAGAGGATTTTCTTGTAAGAAAGGGTGAGATTACCCTTTACATGGAGAGAAAGTATATCTCTAATTCCAAAGATTAAAAAATATTAGAACAAAAACAAGCATGTGGTGAATGACAGAGTAGTCGATCATGTTGCTCCTCAATAAAAACCAATAATTTTTAACTTGAATAGAGACACAAAGGCCCTAGAAGATATTGAAAATACTACAAAAACCCCCTCAAAAGGATTAATAAATCTCATGAAGGAGAAACCTTGGGCCAAGCACAAACAAAACTTTGCTCCTCTCGAAGAATCCTCTGAATCGATGCTTAAGACTCTGCTAGCTAACAAACTGATCACGTTGCTAGATAATTACAGACTATAAAAATGTGAAATCAAACCAAAATGGTGGAGTGACAATGAATACTGTGAGTTTCATAGGAACAAAGGGCATATGATGGATAAATTTATGAGACTCAAGCATGAGATCCAGGATCTCATTGACAACGAAGTAATTACGGTTGACAATTATGCCAAAAATGCTCATCACAAGAAATTTAAAAATCCCTTGCCTAACTATGAGAAAGGGGAAACCTCTGAGAAAGGATCGAGAATCAACCACATGTATGGAACCAACAATAATAATGTCATCAAAATTCTTGATCCAGTCTCTCCTGAGTGCTGCAACGTCATCATTGTCAAGAAAAATGAGAAAGAGTCTAAAATGGCCAACACTGTGACCCGAGCGTAAGAAAAGGTTACCTTGAGAGGAGATGTATCTTTGAACCCCTCTATGTCTACCAACCAACCAATGACATCCAAATCTTTAGTATCAACTAGAAAATAACCAACTGTGATGACTCTGTAACATGTCACAGTCTTAACAACTGGCTTTGTCCCATGCTGTCGACTATAGCATCATTGAGAAATTACAGAGAACATGCACTGAGATTTCTATCTTTGAATTGCTCAAAATCTCTTTGGCTCACAGATATATTCTAGAAAAATCTTTATGAACCACCAACATCCCTAAGGACTTAGATTTGGATTGGTTTCAATTAATGGTGGGTCATTTGACCTCACCACACTACCTGTCATTTTTGGAAGAAGATGATAACTCTTTGAGTCACCCCCATAATATCCCTCTACATATTGAAGTCATGATCCATAAAAATTGTGTCAAATGGGTCTTGATAGATAGAGGTGTGAGGTTGAATTTTATACATATAAATTGATTGAGTAGCTAGGTTTTTCAAAACATGTCATTTATCCTAAAAAGAAAATAACAATAAAGGCATATGATGAACATGAGATATCTTCCAAAGGTCTCATTACATTACCCATTAGAGTGGGTCCTATAGAGAGAGATGTAATGTTTAGAGTATTGGATCTTTTGCTGGCCTACAACATTATGTTGGGAAGACCATGGATCCATGAGATGTAGGTTGTCCCATAAAATTATCATCAATGCATCAAGTTTCCTTTCAATGGTGTTGAAATCACCACTCTTGCAGATACTAGCTATGCCTGCAATGCACTGAGATAGTCAAAAGAAACTATCTTCCCACACAACAGTGAAGCTTTGACTTCTGAATCAGCCAGGGACCTGATGAAATAAATGGAGAAGAAGTTGAAAATCAATGATACCAGTATGGGTGCATATATGATAGAGCCCGTTCTATCACTGACATCTCTTCCCACATCACCTAGGACCTATGGGAGACCTTCATAAGAGATGAGACCATCAACTATGATAACTAGAGTAATATATGATGGTAGCTTCATCTAGGAAACTGTACCACTGGAGGAAAAAAATGAAGAGAAGGCTATATTGGAATGGTTGTATAGAGAACCTATGGATAACGATGTCAAACACTGTGAAATATCCCTAGATAAATATGGTATATGATATGAATTGGCTCTGTGTATGGGTTACTCAGGAAGATGCCCTATAGCCTACAATAATAATGGTCTCATAGAACCCATAGAAATCAAGCACAAAAGTTCTAGAGACACAGCTGGCCTAGGATTCCTCACAACTAAAGAAAAGAGAAAGATAAAGAATGACCCACCTCCTTGCAAATGGGATGACTCTGATAAGGAAGATGAGTATCCTTATCTTGTTCCTACATGTATATTATCCCTCCTAAATGTGGATGAGGAGAAACACCCACAAGTCAATGCTACTGAAGAGAAGATCTCAGAGGAACAACTAGTGGTTCCTGACCAAGCGACTACCTCAACATCCCAGCAAGGTCCTGAAGAAGAGAAAGAAGACATAACCATTGTGGAATTCCTAGGATGGAATCCACCAAATTGGGGGAAAACAATAGACTTTAATCATATTTTAGACATGGAAAAAATGATGAAACTGACTCCCATGAATATGAGTTTGATAGTCTCTTTGAGGAGAACCTAGAAAAGGAGGTGGATATAGTGTAGCGATACATAAACCTGCTTGAGGTAGGTGAAGGCTCAGGGATTAGGTCTGATGAATTAGAGTATCCAATTCTTGATATGGTCTTTGATGCCACTATTAGAGCTCTTAATGATTTGGACATGTATATATAAGGTTCTATCATAGGAATCTACTTAAAGGTCAAATTCTATGACAAACATACCATGAAAACCCTTGAATCCGTCAAACCCTTACCACTCATGCATCTAGAACTCATTGATTGAAATTTAAAAGGACAACCTATAGACATGACCACATTTGCCAATGAGTATGCATTAGCTTGTTACCTCAACATTGTTGAACCAATCACCTCTTCCACCAATGAGCATAGCATGAGTATGCCTGAAGATGACATCAAGTATCTTAGTCATAAATAAAAATGAAAAAAAGGTTCTGAAGGTGAAAACCACATTGTGGCGGTTTCAAAATACAAAATAGTAAAAAGAAAATATGCATCCAATGGTGAAAACCTCTTTGAGGTGCCAAAGGATGGGGTACTTGATGTCTTTCATAGTCACTTACATGAACGATCACCAGTGCTCATAGAACCAACTTAGATAGTGAATATTGATACATGAGAGAAGCCACACAGAATCCACTTGGTAGAATCCTTATCAGCAAAGAGATAAAATAATTCATTGAATTCTTCAAAGAAAATAAAATCAACTTTGCATGGACTTACTCAGATATGCCAGGATTAGATCTAGATATTATAATGTATCATCTTTCAATAGCACCAAGAGTAAAACTAGTGAAACATAAACTCAGGAGGATGCATCCTCATGTTGCACTACTCATCAAAGTTGAGCTAGAGAAATTACTTAAAGAAAGATTCATTAGGGCAATTGATTACGCAAAATGGATCTTGAATATTGTACTTGTATAAAATCTAGACAAATCAATCAGGGTGTGCACTGACTTTAGAGATCTCAATAATGCATATTTGAAAGATGAATTTCCTCTCCCCAAAATTGACATGACCATTGATATGACTGCCGAGTATGAACTATAATCCCTAATGGATGGCTTCTCAGGATAAAATTAGATAAAATTTCTCCTAAAGATCAAGAGAAAACTGTGTTCACCTGTGCAAGGGGAACCTTCTGCTGGAACATCATGCCATTCAGATTAAAGAATGCAGGTGCTAACTATCAGAGGGAAGTAAAAAAAATATTCTATGATATGATGAAAAATAATAAGGAGGACTATGTGGATGACACTCTTGTCAAAACCTTGAAATGATCCACACACCTGCAAGATTTGGGTAAGATAATGGGTAGAATGGAACAGTTCTAACTCAGGTTGATTCTAAAGAAATGTGCATTTGGTGTCATATCTAGAAAGTTGTTGGGCTACACCATCTTAGAAAAAAAGGCATCAAGGTGGATCTTGTGAAGGTACAGGAAATAATGGAGGTGCCACCACCAAAGAACATTAGTCAGATGAGAAATCTTTAAGGAAGAATCTAATCTATCAGGAGGTTCATCCCACAGTTGGGAGATAAGACACAACCATTTACCAAAAAAAATGTACAAAGGAGTAAATTATCAATGAGATGAAGAATGCGACAAGAAATTAAACTAGATCAAGAAGTATTTGGAGAATTTTCCAGTACTAATGCCTCCTACACGTGGAAAACCATTGGTTTTGTACATCTCAGCTACCTCAATGTCACTAGGGGCACTTCTTGCACAAGAAGATGAGAATGAGAAGGAACGTGAAATTTAGTACATCAGTAGAACCTTGGTCTCATATGAGATAAATTATTCAATAATTAAGAAATCTTGCATGGAAGTGGTCTTTTCAACTCAAAAACTACAATATTATATGATGGCTCACTCTGTCAAGTTGGTTTCCAAGATCGATCCACTAAATTACCTCTAAGTAAAGCTAATCTCACTAGAAGATTGGCTAAATGGGTCATGCTCCTTAGTGAATTAGAAGTTAAATATGTTGAATGCAAGGAAAAAAAAGGACAAGCTTTCACAGATCAACTGGTGGACACTCCACTTTAGGATGACCAACCCATCAATGCTAAATTTTTAGATGGATCCATTATGTATATCACTCAGAGATCTTGGAAAATTTTCTTTGATGGCTCCTTCACGCAACAAGGTCCAGGTGTAGGGGTATTTTTCATTATGCCTTAAAGCTACTCTATTTCCAAGGTGTACAAGATCCCATTTCCTTGTACAAACAAAATAGATGAATATGAAGCATTAGTGAATGAAATTAAACTAGCTATCAAATGGAATATCTGTAAGCTGCATATCCATGGTGACTCCTAGCTTGTAATCAACCAAGTTAATGATGTGTACTAGAAAAAGGATGACAAGATCATGCCTTATAAAATAATATGACTTCAAGAAATACTTTACCTTCACCACATTCCAACAGATGCTAAGGATAAAAACTAGAGCTACCAATGCAATGGCTACACTAGCTTCCTCATAGAAACAAGAAGAAGACTTCTGCTACGACCTAGAGGAAGAGCTTTCTTTCCCATATTATAAATATCCCAACTCCCATATGATCTATTTAGTCATTGGACAAGAATCCTCCCATTATTACTATGTCCACGCCTACCTATGCCATCAGGTAATTCCTGATGGACTGATTCGAAATGAAAAAATGACATCTCATCTGCAATGCCTCATGGTATGTTCTCCTAGGTGATGATTTGTATGGGAGAGGACTAGGTGGTACCATACTTATGTGTCTATTAAAAGAAGAGTTAAAATTAATTTTAGCTGAGGTCCATAAATAAATTTGTAGTTCTCATCCTAATGGTCTGACTTTGGCCTAAAAATTGCTAAGGACTGGTTACTATTGGCCAAATATGGAAAATGAAGTAGTACCGTACACCAAGATCTATAAGAAATTCCATATGAATGGAAATCTCATACATGCTCCATTTAGGGAGCTTATTCCATTTATCACACATTGGGCCTTTCAACAATGGGCATTTGACCTAATTAGATTGATTTTTCCTCCTCCAATAGACACAAGTTCAACATAACAACCATATAGTATTTTACTAAGTGGGTTGAGGCAGTCCCACTCATCAAAGAAACATGAAAACAAGTGGCATTGTTCATTATGACTAAAATAATATATTGCTATGGTATAAATTCCTCCATCATAACTGACAATGGAGGTCAATTCAAGAACAACAACATAGATGAACTCTGTGATAAATTAAAGATCACACAACATTTTTATTCCATTTATTATCTGCAAGGTAATGGAAAGGCTAAGGCCTCCAACTAGAATCTAGTAAAGATCTTACATCACACTGTCAATAAGTCTGCAAAGGATTGGCATCTGTAGATCAATCTTGCACTATGGGCTCACAGAATGAGCATCAAAATGCCTAGTGGGGAAACACCCTTTGCTCTAGTATATGGAGCAGAAGCAGTCTTATCCTTAGAGGTATAAATCCCATATTTAAGGGTTTCTTACATAGATTAATACCAGATGAACACTATAGAGTCTCAAGACTACAAGAATTGGAACTATTGGATGAGCGTCGACAAGTGGCATTCAATCACCTTAGATCTTATATAAAAAATTTCAAGAGGATATAAAAAAGGTCAAGCCTAGAGAACTCCAGGTTGGTGACATCATGTTGAGATAAAATCCCCGCAATCAGTCACATCGAGAGAAAAAGGAGAAGTTTGAACCCAACTGGCTAGGTCCTTATATCATCACTGTAACATTTGATTATGGAGCCTATCAACTCTCTACACCAGAAGGAGAACAACTTTGAGATCTAATCAACACTCTCCATCTGAAGAAGTTCTACACATGAGCATTCTCGGTGTTCAGTGACATGTACATACATATATGATGCTAAAAAAAAGACAAAAAGTGAAAAATGTCCTGAAAAAATCTAAAAATAAAAAAAAGTCCTAAAAAATGATCATCCTGGTGAAAACCTGGCAACAGGCACCTTGATGAATCACAAAAAAAAAATCAAAAGAGAAAAATACAAAAAAATTGATAAAGAAAAAAAGTGCCTCTATAAAAACTTGGTAAACTGGCACCGTGGTAGAAAAAAGAGAATCTCTGCTAAGTAGGTGAAAACTTGGTAAATAGGCACCTCTTGTACTCAAGTGCTCTATCTATCAATACTTTTCTTGGAATAAATCCTTTGCTTCAGTTTGTACATAGATTTTAGTCACTTTTGTGACACTCTGGTTCTTTTGAGAACCCTCATGGCTTGAAACTGATCTAGAGTCATAGTCTAGGGGCAATCGAATCGACTTTGTCCCAGGAGCATGTATCAGGTCAGTCATCTCTAATTATAGTTTTATACTAGGTGGAATGGGTCCCCAATTTTATTGCATCTTTGAACCAAAACAAAGTCAGCATTTCCATCATTTCTGAAGGACACTTCACTAGTGACTCACATGTGTTTCTCAACACCCCAATCAAAAGTGTTTCTCAACACTTCCTTTTTGGATATGTTTATGCTTATCAACACACATAGGAAAACATGACCAACACAATAGATCAATAACAATCAAAAACAATGCACTCATAAGCACAAAGGTGTTTCTCAACACCTAATACACATACACATCCAAAAAATTTGAAACTGGCTAAGATATGCTAAACTTATCTTTGTGTGTTGTCTGTTCTCATTGGTTTTCTCTAATATAATATTTGATTACTACTTGTTGGTGTAGACCTGATGATCCTACAATTTCAAATAAACTGGGTGCCTATGATAAGAGCCTCCATAGAAAGGTGGATCAGCCTCACATACCTTGACTTCATTTATTTGTACAACAAGGTGAGGTCAGAACTATCTCCTTGATTTTTATTTATCTGCCTCTTTGTGCAAGATCTCACTCAAGGTTATCTTGGCTTTGTCTGCCTCAATACAAGTGTACACTTACAATATCAAACTAGAAACAATGTTCAGGTCATCTTAGCTCTTGTGCCTCAATTCTTACATTGGTTTCCAACATGTTATCCAATGAAATTCATATTCATATACTTATGGTCACAGTGGCACTAGTAACGGTTGTATGGACTTTGATGTTCCAAAATGCTCGATGAGGAAAATTTCAAGCTCAAGCCTAGTGACAAAGTCCTAGGTTGCATTCATGTTACATCTGCATTGTATATTCATAGTGTTAAAAAATGTATAACTTCATCTCTCTCCAATGTGAAGGATCTGAAGCTCTAACCAATTGATCTTCCTGTTGTCAAGTGGTCAAGCTGCATGTCGATAGAGACATGATTGAGTACCTGTGTTAACAAATAGAATTTTCATACATGATATGTTAGAAGCTTTTCCTTACAGATCTATTGCATTGCATATCCATGACATATATTAAATTTTGCCTCACATACGTATCATTTATTGCATCATATAACCATCACTTCAATGCATCTTCATAGCATAATTACGCTGCATTAATATATATGCATCAGAAAAGAAATTAAAAAAACTACACATTCATTGCATCATCAGTAAACATCACATAAAAATTGCATATACATCTACATTAATCATCCATAAATCATATAAAGTATACATAATCATAAAAGGAAATGCATACATATATAGAACATCATAAGGAAATATAACATCTCATATATGTCACCAATGAGATCAGAATCACATGTCTCTATATAAATATCAGAAGTGTCAGGGGTACACAAAAAAATCGAGATAAAAAAAAATAATTGGAGCAAGTCATCATATATATGGTAAAAAATGGGTACAAAACAAGAAGTATCAAAATCAGATTAGTGCAACAAAGACTATCTCTCATCCATGTCCTTCGCATTGGATAATACATGTAGTGGTGAATGCGGCTGAGGAATGACCTTGTCAGGCTATGGGGCACGTGCTCCCTCAAATATGGCCATAAACTATGAAAATGGAATAACCTATTGCTCTAATATAACAAAAACACTATACACTATGATGTACTATGAGCCCCTACTAGTCTGATGTGTGGCTATGCACTGGAAATGATCACACTTGAAAACTACAACAACAATCCTATGATCTCTCTTAGCAATAAAATCTAGTATGCATTGATCGTGCTCTGCAATCCTGGTCTGCACCATGACCATGTTTATGTATAGCCCTTTGACCCTCTCTTGAAGTGATCATATGACATCCTATGGTGCGCGCTACTACTGACCCTCTTCTTTCTCCCCTGACTAAGCTTGCTCACCCTACCCTGCTTGGCTATCTCACCTCTGCCTAACCTGTCAGGAAACCTCCTCAAAAATAGGGGCATCTTGTCCTCCTATGGGCATATCCTATCTTCTGGATGTTGTATCGACCCCCACTAAACACAACCCCCCACTCTCCCCTCTCTTTTTATGCCCTGTTATGGATGGTGCTCTGCTAGAGATAACCCATGGACCTCCTCATGTACATCTAGGTAACCACATGAATGACAATAGGAATTGGATCTACCTCATCTATCCTTGACACTGGGGTAGCCAGATCTATAAATCAAGAAAATGGATGGTGAGACATGTAATCTATATACTCAGAGGTGACCCCTACATCTTCCACTGCCTCTAGGTAATCCCAGGAAGCTTGCTGTAACCCTGCCATCTCCTATACCGTAGTCCCATATACTAACTGGCCCCCCATCCTGCTCTGACCTCATCCACAAACTGGGCATATGTAGTAAACTTTGAAGATACAGCCTGTGGCCTACCAAGCTGTTAGTACACTCGTGATACAAAGAAACACTTAACATATGTGGGTATGCGTCTGATCAGTGGATGAGTCAGGAACATATCGCGACTCTGAGACTACCAATCACCTCATGCCTTTGTGCCGCTATATGGTCGCCATATGACCACAATCAGATCATCAAATTGATGGGACCGGTAATCTATCTTCCCCAAATGGGCCTTGATGATGTAACCTTCATATCTATATATGAATGGATGGCCCTCCTGGAGGCCATCATCAATGACTGGCCAACAAATGGAAATGTGTTCCCATGCCCAAATCTATAAAAACCAAGACTCCTACTGTGAGCCTCTTTGCATCATGGTATATGATCTCATGTAGCTCATGATATAAATGTGCCAAAAGGCAAGAAAACCACCCAATTTTCATTGGTCTATCTAGTGGCTCCTCTAAAATTAGAACCCATTCTGATTGGAACCCCTTCTACCCTTTATCATGCATGATCAAATAACCTATGAATCCATCCATGACACAAGCTAGAGGATACTGGTTGGCATACCTGGCCATCATGGTGTCCCATGAAACCCATCTCTTGAGAATCTATGGGTCTCTAAAGATCCTCTAAAGCACCAACATCCTGAGGCACTGTACAAACTCATACCAGACATGATCACCCCTGATAGGAATATGAAGGATATGATAGATGTCCTCCAAGGTAACAATAATTTCACTAGTGGGAATGTGAAAGGTATTATGCTAACTATGGAACCTCCCAACTAGAGCTATGAGAAGTCCATGGTTCACCCTAATCTCAGGGATCCCCATCAGCCAGCGAAGCTGCACTCTGCAATCCTGGTCGTCTGCTCATCATCCAGCCTCCTGACCAAGTGCATTGTTAGTGGGTACATGATCCAAAATTGGATATCAAGAAGCCTCTCCTACATAAAAAAACAATGACGGATTAGTACACCTTTCAAAATGACCAAATGAAAAGATAAAATGCTACACAACATGCTAAAGATGTCAGATTAACAACAAGAAAAATCACATTTGGACATTTTAAAGAATAAAAATAAGCATTATTTTCCATACAAGTAAAGAATTGTAATAAAGTCTTATAAGAGAATTCACTTATAGACATATGAGTAAACTACCTAACAGTAGCACCTAGTGTTTCTGATATGAGAAAAGGGTCTTGTTTGAATGTGCTTGTACGAGCTCTGGGTACAGGGCATATGAGAAATCTAATCACCTGATATGAGTAACTATTTGGTAGTAGTTTCTTGTATGATCCCTCTGATGAGGCATATTAATGCCACATTTTAGAAGCCCTAGGATAGCTTTAACTAAGATCTTTTCCCTGCTTTCATCATACTTTTCCAAATACTTTTTACTCATATTTTCTATTATGTGGCATGCTGCCACCAGACCTATGTTATGGTTAAGTTACTTAAATATGCTATGCTTGGATGAAAATGTATATTACTTACTTTGGAATTATGGTTATGTCTCTTTGAATGAATTAGCTATTAAAACATGAATGATGTATGCATATTTTGGTGTTTATTATCATAAATGTCTCTATCCTAACATCTGGAGTGCAGCGCATCAATTTAGAAATTGTCACCTTGACCAGGTAAAACACTCCCATGCATTGGATGCTCGACCTAGTCTTACAGCAGGTGCACAGGTAGAAATTTCAAGTGAAACACCAGAAAGTGGATCCTGGGTGATCAAGGTGGCAGTGATCGAGCAAAGACCGAGAGAACATAATGAATTCTCTAAAGAAATCTAGGAAAGAGTGGGAAGTTAGATTTATTGTCAAAAGTAGTTCTTTCCTCTTTCCTGGACCTATTCTATCTCCAGTTTTATAGTTTCCTTTCATGTTTAATAGGATTGTAATAAAAGCTCTGCCTATCTCTATGGTGTGATGAGATAGCAGTTAGATGTTTTTCCTTCTTTAAATAAATCCCAGCTCCTGCGTGAGAAGGAGGGCGTTATCGGTTATAGTTTACATTTTGTTTCTTTATAGTTGAATCTTGTAATTCATTTTTTAATCAATAGCAAATGAAGTGTTAATCTTTAGTTTAGTATAATGGAGTTTGGATACTCATTCAAGGGGGCCCACTTGGTGAGGAATATGTGTTAGCTAGTTAGGATCATTTGCATATAGTTTAAGTTTCTTGCATCTTGGTATTGTAATTCTGGTGTTAACACAGTTCCTGCAGCCATAGCCATAGGATAGTCCATTACTTTTTGTAGCCAAAGAGGCAGAACTATTGAAGCATTATAATTGTGTTTTCAAGTCTTTGTGTTTCCAAGTTGTAGTATTCCTTCAACAATTTCACTCTTGCATTTCCTTTCCAACATTCTTTATAGCTATAGAATAGTTTCCTTTCAAAGCAATTTGTTTCATGTAGCTATAGAATAGTTTCCTTTTAAAGAAATTTGTTTCCTGCAACCATAGCGTGGTCTGAGTAAGAATCCTTGGTACATATACTTTGCTATCTAGTTTCAAGTAATATGTACTTGGGTTGATAAATTAAATGAGTTTCTATAAAGGAGGATATCTTCTCAGTCAGATGTCCAATCCCTGGGTCATGGCAGCTGCCTAAGTTTTTGATACCTTAATAGAACTAATCATTTTTGGCACCATTGTCAGGGATGGTGTCGAGCCAAGTTATTTTACTCTGCCATTTGTGGAATTCAATTCAAGCATGTACATCCTTTTTAACTAGAGTTTTTGATAAAAAATTCTTTCACTCCACCACCGTAATTTTTCATTTATTTGTATACATAGAAGAAGAAGAGATGCTCTAGGAAGGTAATTACCAAACTAATCCAACAACCGGTCATGAGATATCTTTGTACGAAAAGAAAATGAAGAGGAGGGTCAGTTTGTGGATACAATTGTAAACCTTCCTCTATCAGCATCATCATCATCATCTTTTGAAGGTGACCCATTAAAATTTCACCTTCTAGAAGGTCAAATTGAGTTTAATACATTTGCAGAAGCCTTGGCCAATCTTAGAATCTAATAACTAGGAAATCAAGAAGAAAATCTACTGCCTCTAGTCATTTACCAACCGCAAGGACTCCCTCAATGTCTGCTTAGGATGGAAAATCCCCCTCCCTTTCCATTTCCCATTTTTGATCAGCATGATAATCACAACCTCAAGAATATTCTATCTTCAGTGCTTCCCAAATGTTATGGCCTAGTGACCAAAGATCTAGATACCTTTCTCTTTGAGTTTGACATTCTTTTCCATAGTTACGACTACACCACGGATGCCCATAGGCTCAAATTGTTTCCTGCAACTCTTAAGGAGTCTATATTAAGATGGTTTATGGGCTTAGGTTAGGACGTTGTCCATGATTGGGAAGAAATGAAGGTAGCATTCTTGAGGAAGTATAAAGAATACTACAAGGGAAATTATATGAGAGGGGATGACATATTCAAGATGACATAGAAAGAGGATGAAAGTATAGAGGATTATGTGTCAAGATTCTTGTTTAGCTTGCAAAAAATACTCATCACCAGCTCAATGAGGAGTCCCAAAAACTTCTCTTTTTACGGGGTATAAATGAATGATGCATTGAAGCCTTGCATCTTATGGCCAAAGGAGATATCACCCAATCTACATGGGGTGATATCAAGAAGATATGCCTCAATTACTCAAGAGCTGCGACGAAGAAGGACATAGGATATAGGGCCAAAGAAGGAAAAACTAATGGCATTGGGGCCTCTTGGACAGAAATCACACATTTAGTATCTGACTTCAAGTAGGACATTATCAATAACATGGCCACCTAGTTAGACACAATGCAGGCGAAAAAGAAGCATGAGGAGGTCGAAGCTATTCTGGTAGAATCCTGTCAACATTATAGACAGAAGAAGAGAGATCATCATTGCAAGTTGGTTGCCAAAATGGAGACTGCACAACTAACCACTGATTACATGCCAATTGAAGGAGATGATGAGAAATTATTCTGCATTGCACAATGAAGACCATGGGCTCAAAGACAAGGTATGGCTAAGGACCCTCTTAATTTTAATGGACCATTTTATAGTAGTCAATGGAAACCACCAGTGAACAATCAATACCCTCCTTGGAATAATCTAAAAACTTAGTGGCAACCTTACCCACATCCTTAATGGAAACAACCCCAATGGAATTGGCAACTTTCACAAGGGAATTGGCAAAAAAATCCTCAGTGGCGGGGAGGTTAGCAATGGCCAAACTAGTAGTAGGGACTCTTGTAGCTACTACAACATCCCCAACAAATACTTCTACCACCTCCTACAACCACTATAGCACCCCATAAGCCTACCGAACTCTTTTCCCAACCTTAGGAAAATCCTAATAATAGGCTGCCAACACCTCAGCAAAATGTCTATTCTGTTGACCCAAACCAGTACCCTGCCTATGCAATCAATGAAATTCATTTACAGTCAGGCACTACTCTACAAATAGCTCCTATTATAACTAAAGTAACTCCAGAAGATCCAATGCATCAAACTACTCTAGAGCCCAATCCAATAGGCCTAATGGTATTACTAGAAAAGTTCCAGCCAGCTCCACCTCCCTTTCCACAAAGGTTGCAGAATGATCACTCTAAACATACAGATGATGCAACATTTGACATCCTAGACCAACTCAAGAACATTAATGTTCAGATTACATTTATTCAAGCAATAAAGGATGTCCCCACATATGGAAAAGCTATCAAAGAGGCCTAATTTAAAAATACTGGGCCCTTAATAGTGAGAAATGCTTCATGATGGTGCATGAAGGTGTTGTGTTAGGTCATTACATCTCTGCTAAGGGTGTATGCACCCTAAAATGGTCGCCTAGACTTTAGGCCCCATTTCTCAATTTATCAAATTCCTGAATCAATGCTTTGGAACATTTTCAATTCAAATCAATTTCCTTGATCAAATTGTAATTAATTCAATTATTCAATTATTTCAATATTTCCTAAGGTTTGATCATTTTTATCTAATTAAAAGATTTAATTTCTCTTTTAATTAAATAAAATTCCTCTTATTTAATTAAAATATTTAATCTCCCTTTTAATTAAATTCCTCTTATTTAATTAAATTCAATTTCCCCCATTTAATTAAATAAAATCCTTCTAATTTATTTAATTGAAAGAAAACCCCTCTTTTAATTAAATAAATAAAAATCCCCACTTAAAGCACTTTATTTGTTGAAAAAGG
>MU225010.1:266913-280295 GCA_018584345.1 Thuja plicata | reverse complement strand
TTCACTAAGTGCATTCACTGATGCCAAATGTATCATTATTCCAACACATGCACCAGCTCTTTATCTAGCCTAAAGATTAGGTGGAATACAGGGTGAAATATAGGGTAAGGAATGTTGAGGATACAGAGGGCATATTTTTGAAAAGCAGTTGGAAGTTGCAGTGATTTGAACTTTTTTGGGCTATAGAGTTTCTCGGTAAAAATGGGTGGGCAACCGATACGCCATGAGCCAGGGGATTACTCACCTATGTTGTAGGATCAGGAAAGCATCCAAGTCTTTAACTGCATGGGTTGGCTTATGTATTTTTTTAGGATATGTGGTTACAACAAAGTTGTGACTCTAGAATTCTTGCGCACTTATAATAATGGGGTTGCCAATGTAAAAGGGTTAAGGGTGGAGGCTTTAGAAGCATGAATTATGAAAGTTTGAGGACTTCCTGCTACGGGTGAAGCTTTTCCATATGAACATGATGCATGAGCGGCCAAGGCCAAGTTTTCCTTTCCCACAAATGCTACATTGGAGTCTAGCAAACATGGGACCAAGAGAACATATCTTCCAGAAGATTAATCTCGACTGGATATCCATGTTATAAGGTACATTACTTGCAAAGGATGGTTTTCATACTTGCATGCTGCACATTTCAAACTATTGAATCATTTGCGGCATGACCGCCTTGTGAATACGCCCAATTTTTTGTTTTTTTGTTAAATTTGAGTTCAGAAGAGGTTAGAAAGGGGAAATTGAATGCAGCTACCCACCATGGGTTGGAAAAACTCCTGGTGGAAATATCTTTATGTGATAACTCTCCTATGACTTGGGATGAGTTTATCACCGCACCACATGTACAGTTATGAGGAGAAGGGCCACAACATGTACTTCAAGAAACATAGGAAAATGCCCCCGGTGAGGTCACACCTAACGAGGATGAAAATTTTATTCTAGAAATGTTGCATAAAATTCCTTCTTCTTCAGGAGCTAAAACAGAGAAAATGTCTTCCGGTAATCCAAAACCTAGCCAAGGGGGCGGTGAAATTGAGAGTTCTATAGATTTACAGACTCCACAAGAAAAATAGAGTGCCCAAATAAAATAGAAGGGCAAGGTAAAAATAGCTAAAGATGTAGGGGAAGAAACTCTTGTTTTACCTAAAAACCCTCTTTCTCCTCTAGCCATTCCTTTAAAAAAACAATGAAGAACACAAAAGTTCCATGCAGTGTCTACAAAGATTCCTCCATGACAAAGTGTTCGTTTGAGCACACAACAAGTAGACAAAATGGACTCACCTGCAATGACTAGTTCATCTCCTAAAAATCCAATCGAGGAGCCTTTTAAGGAACAACCACAAGAAGGGAGCCCATGTGCAGAATGTCTTTACATGATGGAAATAGATCCTACAGCCAAGGAAATGGATCCAGAAGCAGAGAATATAGAAACAACATGCATGGAAACAAAATACACCGAAGAAGTAAATATACCTTCTCAGAAAGAAGAAAATAAAGGGAATGATGCCCTAGTTCCAACCCCTAATGAATTACTCGTTGACAAACCATAATAGTCACAACAAAAACATAGCATGTCACTCCAATAAGAAAGAACTAGATAACACTTCACTCCATCTCCATTGAATACTTTACGCAAATCAAATATGGAAAGTCTATGTGGGAATTGGAAAGGGATAGGTTAAAAAGGAAAATAGGAAGAAAACAACAAAAGGTACAACTGTTACAGGGAAAAATAGATTCAGTTATAGACCTAATTCCACAACTAATAGAATGCAGAACACCTCCTAGGGTCTATGCACTATGTCTAAAGGAACAATTTCTAATGTTTAAAATAATGAGGATTCTTAGGGATCTGTACACAAGCATAGACTTGCCATAGGAATTTAAGGCCCCATATGACCAGTCACCAAATTGCATTCAAAATTTATTATCTGAACTCTACTTGCAGAATTATGTTGTTCCCTTTGATACTAATTGAAATCCTTTGTTATTTGTTGGTGATATTCACCTATCTGCTTTACTCTCTTGGTCTAGTAATGAGATAAACTATGTGGAACAATTAAGGAAATATAGGGGATTTGATCAAACTGTTACACTCCCCTTACGACCAAAAAGTGGTAGTCCTTGTAGGTTATAATGTGATTGGATGGAGATAGAGTATGGAATGAAGGACTCTATCCACATAAAAAGGATTCTGGGTAACAAGGAAGAAGTATTTGCAGCATTCAAGCGACTCTCCTTATCAGATGGAAACAGAGCAGCAAAGGGATTGAGACAGAGGTGGGACATATTAACATTGGTACTAAAGAAGGCTGAACCTCACAGTCTTATCAACCTAAGAGCTGCAATGTAGAGAGTCCAATGGTTCATACACCTAGGAAGGCAACCTCGACCTGAGAAGTGGCTTCCCCTTTCCTTTCAACCTCATTTTCTCTTGTGGCCACTATACAACTATGTTGATAATGAAGTAGACAAGCAATTGGAGATGAGTCAGCGAATTAAAATGGAGCGCACCAATGGATATTACTGGCATTTGGGCACCTGCATGAGTGTTGAGACTCATGAAGGAGATCTTTGAGTACTTGCAAAGATCTGAAATGTCTCAGTGCCTGAGGACATGCATTAATCTTTGTAGGGGGTAGAAATGATGAGGCATATTAATGCCATATTTTAGAAGCCCTAGGATAGATTTTACTAAGATCTTTTCCTTACTTTCATCATACTTTTCCAAATAATTTTTACTCATATTTTCTATTATGTGGCATGCTGCCACCAGACCTATGTTATGGTTAAGACACTTACATATGCTATGTTTGGATGAAAATGCTATATTACTTACTTTGGAATTATTACATGAATGATGTATGCATATTTTGGTGTTTATTATCATAAATGTCTCTATCCTAACATCTGGAGTGCAGTGCATCAGTTTAGAAACTATCACCTTGGCCAACTAAAATTTGCCCATGCACTGGATTCTTGACCCAGTCTTACAGCAGGTGCACAGGGATAAATCTCAAGTACAACACCAGCAAGTGGATCCAGGGTGATCAAGGTGGCATCGGTCAAGCAAAGACCAAGACAACATAATGAATTCTTTGAAGAAATCTAGGAAAGAGTTGGAAGTTAGATTTTTTGTCAAAATAAGTTCTTTCCTCTTTCCTGGACCTATTATATCTCTAGTTTTATAGTTTCCTTTCATGTTTAATAGGATTTTAATAAAAGCTCCACCTATCTCTATGGCACGATTAGATAGCAGTTAGATGTTTTTCCTTCTTTAAATAAAGCTCTGCTCCTACATGAGAAGGAGGGCGTTATCAATTATAGTTTATGTTCTGTTGCTTTACAGTTGAATCTTGTAATTTATTTTTTAATAAATAAAAAACGAAGTGTTAATCTTTAGTTCATTATAATTGAGTTTGGATACTCACTCAAGGGGGCTCACTTGGTGAGGAATCCATATTAGCTTGTTAGGATCATTTGTATATACTTTAAGTTTCCTACATCTTGTTCTCATAATTCTGGTGTTAACACAGTTCCTACAGCCAAAGTCATAGGATATTCCAGTACTTCCTATAGCCAAAGAGACATAACTAGTGAAGCATTATAATTGTGTTTTCAAGTCTTTGTGTTTCCAAGTTGTAGTATTCCTTCAGCACTTTCACTCTTGTATTTCCTTTCCAACATTCTTTACAGCTATAGAATAGTTTCCTTTCAAAGCAATTTGTTTCCTACAGCTATAGAATAGTTTCCTTTGAAAGCAATTTTTTTTCTGTAGCCATAGCATGGTCTGAGTAAGAATCCTTGGTGCATATACTTTGATGGCCCATTTCAAGTAAAATGTTCCTGGGTTGAAAAATTAAATGAGTTTCTATAAAGGAGGATAGTTTCTTATTTGGATGTGAAATCCCTGGGTCATGGTAACTACCTAAGTTTTTGATACCTTAATAGAACCAATCACCCTCCCTAGGATTCATCCGAGAAACTAAGGCTAGAAGATTAAAAATGTGATAAAAAATGAAAAAAAAATCAACATAAATCAATAAAACAAGAATTGAATAGGAGGCTTGACGCATACTTACTGCTACTCAATAGTTCCGGGGACTATTATGGACTCACTGGCACTCAAATTGGTGTGTATCGATGAGGACCACTATTTTTCTCAGAGGAAGGTTTGAAGTTTGAAAATTTTTAAATGAATTGAAAATGACCCTTTTGGCCTTTATATAGGTTTTTGACATAATTTTCAAATTTCTTCGATGGATGTGAAAATTACACCCCTAGATAACTCGATTGTCCTGATTCCATTTTTGGGATTGAAATCCAAATCTAAGATCATTTCACTTGTCAAATTAGACTATTTAATTTTTTAGTCAATCATAGTTGACCACTTGTGCAATCAACCTTATGAACTCCGAACCAATAGAAATCTCTCATATTTTTCTTCCGAGTAATCCTTGTGTCAAAATTCTAGTCAAACATGGTCAACCCTACAATAATTTTAGTCAAACTTGGTCAAAAGGACCTCAAATCAAGTGAAAATCATGTCCTAAATGCTTGAAACATCTTCTTATTCACTTAATCACTTAATTAGTCTCTTCTTGCATTGGTTAATTAATTGATTTTCATTCAATGACTAGGGCACCTTGCCATATTTTAATTTCGCTCTCGAGGGGGTAGGATCAGGACATCAACAATTCAGTGATCACATCATCAAGTAAGGCCCCATCACTAGGGGCATCTTAGCTTCATCGTATCACATCAAGTTGAGATGATATTTAATCAAAGACAACCCAATCAAATGCTTATACAGTAATGAATACACTCAAAACTAGACAAGATCAGTCTTATATGAGTCATTCATTATTGAAAACAAACATATTGATCAAATTGGATTCAACACTTCAAATCAAGTCAATTTTTTTGCTAATTAATCTCTTAATCTCTTAACAGTGATAAGTTTGATCTCTTCAAGTCAAACTAGTTATTCATTCAAACCATTCAGATGGTTTAAGAATTTTTTACAGTTGTTCAGTTTCATCGCTTCAAATAAAACTGAGCATTATTTTTTTATATCTTTTGACTGATCTTTGTCTAATCAAGCTTGGAATAGATCCTCTTTTCAAGAATAGTTTCATGGCTTCAAATAAAGCTATTCTTTATCTTGTCAATGTTGTGTCTTTGAATCAATGCACTGATCGCACATCAATTCAACGAGGGGAAAATGTAATCACCTAAACCCTAGACCCCTAATCTCAATCTCTCATCAAGATATCCCTAATCTTGATCATCCTAATCCCTAAACCTAAAGACAATTCAACATCTTTAGTATGATCTGACCTAAACCCTGGGTCCTAATCAATCATTGCACTTAATTAATTAATTAATTCCTAAATCATAATGTAATTGACTTTATATCATTTATTTAATTAATATCCTAATGTTGATTAAATAAATTTGTATTTTACAACTAAATGCAAAAAGGAATTTAAATTAATAAATTAAGTTAAAAAGTGCATTTAAATCTTTTAATTATTTAAAAATGCATTTTATGTCAACATTTCAGTTGACTGAACATCAAAATAGAAACAAATTTGTCTTGTTCAGTTAAATTAGTCTATTCTGCTTCTCATTTAGGAAACCATCCAGTTAACTGAAAACTAATTTTGAAAGTTTCCTGAATGTCTAATCAGTCAGTTCAGTCAACTGACCCTCTCGACCAATGGTCTTCTGTGCACATGGTTTGTGCTTCTTCAAGTCAAATCCTGCCCATTCTTTAGTCTTCAATCTTGACTGTCGATTCGAGAGAGATTTATATAAAAGGGAGCTTCTTTCCTTCACAAAGGATCCAAATTTTGAGTATTTTTATTATGCAAATTTTTGTTCATTTACTTTAAGCATTCAATTTTTAAGCATTTTAGCATTTTAGATTAATTTACTTGTTTTCAAAGCATTTAAATCTAGATCTAGGAATACACATTTCAATTTGGGTTATTAAAATCTATTGTAGAAAATATTTAGATTAATTGTCTTGCATTTTCATATCATATATCTCATATATTTTCAAATCCTTCATTTAGAACATGTTTATAGTCACTGGGTTTACGATGACCCTAGAGAAAACCTATACTCTTTCCTACTAGAAGGCAATAGGTCGACTTCGGTTGATTTACTATTATTTTCATAGTTAAATGCTTTTGTATATTAAGTATATAATGACTTATTGAAGTGTGTATCCATAGATAACATAGCCACAATTCACACACACAAATTCCACCTTGTTAGAGGATTTACAATAAATTTTTATTAGGATCCACCCTGTTAATGGATTTCACTATTACAATGGTTAGAATGCAACAGATAAAGTAATCTATGAAAGTTGCACTACCTCTTCATAATCATATCCTATTAAGCTCTAAAAATATTCTTTGCACACTATACTCTCCCTTGGCTTGATCGTACTTGATTCCTTCACTTTCTCTGTCACCAAATCCTTCTGCAATTCACAATCAACTCTTTCTCTTCTTCTACAACTTTTCAATATATAGATTTACTTCCACCGACTTAAAACAAACACTAGATATGAGATATGAATGATCTAGATCATCTTGGGTAAGATACAATGTATCTAACCACTCATAAAATGTTTTCCTTTGACCACACCAACTTACATAGATTTTACCTTGGTAGTTGGGCCAATTTCAAAAACTCGTTTAACCAAAAGAAACTTGTTGAAGAATCCACCTCAAACGCATATCTCAAGTAATGTGATGTCAAGTGTGTTCCATAAATCACAGAACTACCTTACTACTTCAAAAAAAACATCATCGATCCTATTTTCACTTTGAATTCCTTCACTCATCCACAAATCTTCATAGCCTATTTAAGAACTCTGTCTTATTTACTTATTCATTGTGTTAATACCGCTTCTAGTCAAATAAACTAGTTGTACTGCTAAACAATATGAGTCATAATTGCAAATATAATATCTTGACATTGTTTACAATCATATCCTATGACCTCTTCACCAAATAGTTTACCGATTTGAAATTAAATTCAAATCACTTACTGTCTGTCACTGACTATTTTCAGTAGTTACCCAGTTTGAGTCCAATCAAACATAGCCAACACAATTCTTCAGATCAGAAGTTGCAATGGAAAATTTAACATCACAACATGTGACATATACTTCCATTAGAATATAAACTTCAGAAACATGCTACAACTCATAATTCCTTTACAATATCTAATAATATATTGAAAACACTAAGTCAAATAGTTGACATCAATGACAACCAAATAATTGATTCACCTGTCATAAAATCTCTACCAATCCTCATCAATGCAATACTTAGCATCACTGCATTAGTTATGCTAATAATGAATACAATTTGGTTTATCATCTCCTAAAAAATCCTGCTCAAATATCTATCTTGGAGTTGTTGAAAATATCACCCTCTCATAAGGAAATTTTGTAAAAGGCCTTGGTTGATATGTTAGTCCCTAATGACTTGGATGAAGATCAATTTCAAACCATGGTAGGTCACTTTATTGCACCACAATGCCTATATTTTTTTGAAGAACATGATATGTCCTTAAACCACCCACAAAAATTACCCTTCCATATTGATGTCCTCATCCAAAATCATAGGGTTAAATGAGTCTTTATATATAGAGGGGTTGGCTTGAATATACCATACTTTAGATCATTTCAAAGTGTTGGGATACTCTGGAAATGTCATGAATCCAAAAAGAAAGATAATTGTTTGTAACATAAAAAATTTGGTGAGAAACCCAAATAAGATAGATCACTCACCAAAATATATGTTGTATTATTATTATGGAGGAAGATTCCAATACTATCCAAAGGAAACCCGATAAGCATGAGGTAAGCTTCCAATTCATGATCTTCATAATGTAGTATCTTAGGTTATTCTTCCTTTTTTGTGAAATAGGGTTTTGTAAATGATATAAAATAAAATGACAAAGAGAGAGTATGCTCATCTTGAGGGATAAGGTTTAGATTTGAAAAATGTATGTTAGATGGAATTAGGAACAAAAACTAAACTGGATCGGGAACCTAATAGTCAAAAACTGCAATATGTGAAAATTTGGAAGTCACTAGAACATGTCAAACTCTTGGGCACATGTCAAATTGGGGTATAGGATGACCTTGACCTATACCCGAGGGGCCAAAAATTGAAAATATGATGTGTACTGAAAAATGTAACTCCAGGTCTACCATATCTGATCTTATAAGTCCACAAATCTGTAAATCTATTCCTACACAAGAAGAGGGAATTTTTCTGGTGGGGAGGGGCTTGCCTCAGTCAATATCAACTTTAGGAATTAATCTTGAATAGAAATAAAATAAATTATAATATGTAGTAAAGATTAAGAAACAACGAAGTATATCATACCATGTAAATGCAATTGTCCTTATACTATGATCAAGTAGCCTTGAATTAACATAAAAACATCCTAAACAACAAGTACATACATGGGAGGACATCATAGTACAAAAGAGATTAAAAAAAAGAGATAAAGGATCCTTGAAAGAAGGAGAAAGAAAGAAAACCTAATATATGCCCTAAGTGATATATCTTGTATAATAAACATGCACTTTCAAGAAAGCATAAGGATGCAACTCAGGATATAAATATCCTTGTGTTAAACAACAAATTATTTCAAAAAAGAACGTTATACAATAAAAGATACAAGTTCACAAGGGATTTTGGATGCATTGTGAAGGAAGAGACAAAGAGGAAGGACAAATTATGCCCCCGAAGTGGTTTCTATTTATAATAGAAATTTGTTATCTAGCAAGCATAAGGTTGCAACTCAGGATGTCTATCTCTTGAGAAAGAGAATATCCTTATTTAAAACAACAAATGCATGCAAGAAATAATGCCATCTTATAAAAGAAATAAGTCAACAAATGAAGAAAATAGATCCTTTGAGATGAGGAGAGTGAAATAGAACCCTTTTCCCCCAAGTGAGGAGACAAGGAAAAATAACTATTATGTTGCTTACTAATTATGACAATGAGCGCACAAAGGATAAGCTCACCATGTCATATATTGAGGAGCAACATAATAGGAATGTAGATATATTAGGTAGAATGATCATGAAAAAGGTGTCATTCATAGTTGTAAATCATTTCAATCATACCACAATCAATGAATTATTGAATTTTACACTTCAAATAACATTCACTCATCTTCTGGCCATGAATCTGATAAAACATACAAATGGAAGAATTGTTTGGTTTGTGTTTGGTATTTTTGAGCTTTTTTTTCAAAGGAAGAGTAATTAAGTTGGCCTTAAGAAGCTCAAACAAAATAGAATCTTGTTGTAAGGAAAAATTAGGAGGAGAATGTATATATTGATTTGGAAAATGAGAAGGTGGGACACCTAATGTTTCTATTGAAAATTTTTTCTCATTAGGAAGGTTTGATGTCTCAATATGATAAGATGTTCCTTTAGGTGGGGGTAAATTGAAATATATAGAGGACTAATCAATATACAAACAACCATTAGATATATTTTTTTGATTCTCAAAGTCAAATGTTTTTTCCTTGCTATGGAATGTTGGTGTGAAATCTAAGGTTCCCCAATCATCATCTTGAAGAGTTGACAAGCCACCTATTTGTATTGGAGAAATAATTGAAGAAGGAAATCAAGATTGAATAGAGTCAAATTTATTAGGATCTTTTGGACTTATAAAAATAAGGTCATCAATTATAAGAATCCCTGATTTGTTTTGAGAGGTATCTTGAATAGTATTGACTTGATTAATCTCAAAATATTCCTTAGGAAGGGCCTCACATATGTTATCCTCTACTTATAAGATATGTTTAGGAGAAGGATAAAAATAACTTATCAAGGCCTCATCTATAGAAGGAATGTCAATGAAAATCATAGGAAGTGGTTTATTATTAGGATAAATAGTCATGTCATCATCCTCTTGTACCAAATGATCCTTATAAGGAAGAGAAATGGTAGAGGAAAAGTCATCATTGTTACTGAAGGCCTCTTTGGTAAGAGGGATATCTTTACAAGGAATGGTGGTAAAACAATGTCCATAGGGTTGAGATCAATTTTTGGAGGGTGGAAAGAAATGATAGGAAGAACTAATTCATCCTCAATATATTGAATAAAATAGGAAATTGAAGAAGAAAATGAAGATAATAATTCCATTGAAAATGAAATGCAATAACTATGAATTTTTTTGTGTTTTGTTTCTATTATTTTAGACAAACTACAATTCAATCTACAAATGAATTGAAACATTTTTTTCAATGCAAATATGATAAAAAAATGCAACTAATGCAAAGGGAATATAGACACCAAAGGAAAGATATAAGCTAGGGATCTAGATGTATACAATGTAACAAAGATGTAATGACAAACACAATGCATATGAAGTAGATCTAGATATGCAAAAGAGATATAACTATCAAATCAAGAAGGTATGATGCATGAAAGAAACAGGTTCACCAAAATGTAAAATAAAAAATTTGGTGAGAAACCCAAATAAGATAGATCACTCACCAAAATATATATGATGTGTTTTTATTATGGAGGAAGAGTCCAAGACTAGCCAAAGGAAACTCAATTAACACGAGGTAAGGTTCCAATTCATGATCTTCACAATGTAGTGTCTTAGGTTGTTCTTCCTTTTTGTGAAAGAGGATTTTCTAAATGATATGCAATAAAATGACAAAGAGAGAGTGTGCTTACTTTGAGGGCTAAGGTGATGAACTACAATTGATTATATGTTTAAAGTCATTTGTTTATATTCAACTAAGTTGCAAAAGTGATGATAAACATTATCAGTTAATGTATTGACATTGATGTCAACTTATTTGAGTGTTATTATGGTTGAAAACATTTGTTATGTATTGAAGATCTGGAAAAAACAATGTTTATGTGGTCGGTAAATGAAGAATTTTGTATACACCAAGAGACAGTAATAATTGAGTAAAATGCAGTGTATACCGAGCACAGTGATAACCAAGCTAGGGATTGCTGACTCAACACGGTTAATACTAAGACTAAGCAATTAATTCTAATTGAGGCCGACTTGGATGTTGATCTGGCAATTGATGATTTTGAGGTAAAAGATAAAGTTTTTTATTTGATAAAATGGTTATGAAATTCAAGGAAGATCAGATGAAAGAGATTGAAATGTGTTTTTAACACAAATGTCGAGGAAGGGTCAAGCAGGAAAATGAAAGATGGAGATTAAGCGACAAGATCTAAAGGATGAAAATTAAATGATACATTATTTCTATATAAGCGATAAGAGATTCATTTTGAAGTGTGTTGATAGATGCTGAAGCATACATGCAAATTTTATGTATGACTGATCAAACTGGTTAAAGATAGAACCGAGCATTATTTTGTAGACATAGCCGAGAAAACAGAGGAAAGAGGATTATCGAGAAAAACAAGTATGAAGTATGAGATGAACTGAAGAATTACAAATTGATCAGAGGTATTATGTACTTAGAATAGATCTGAATATCTGCAAATTAGATTTATATTTGAATCAGATCATTACTTTATTATTTTAACAAATGTTACAGATAGATCTCTTAACCGAGTGGGATAGTGAGTCCTTATTATAACATTCAGATAATGTTGATTATTTTCTTGTTGACCCCATAGTGAATGGCTGGTCAAGAGAGAACTGTTAGTTTTAAATACTCTAACAAGGTCACATTTAACAGTGTACATTGTAACCTTTAACAGAGTTGGCTCTTCACCAAGCTCACTTCAGAAGAGTGAAAATATTTTGGGTTACCGATCCCAGGTGTTTTTTCCCTTAATAGGGTACCCACGTTAAAAATCTATGTTTCAATGTGTATGAAAGTTGTGGATTGTTATTTTACTTTACGCTTTATTTTATTGACCTAGATCGGTAATCATAGTATCAATTTTACTGACACTCGGTAAACACTATTGATGAAAGTTTAAGTTTTAGAATACATTTTCAGTGAGCTGAGTTTTATATGATTGAATTTGTTTCAGTATATATCTGGAGAAATTTGGGACTGTAGGATAATTTATGAGGAAACTGATTCTAACTCATTCACCCCCTCTCTCAGTTATTCTAACAATTGGTATCAGAGCTATCGGTGCTTATGAGAGAGCATACAGTGCTCAGAAGAAAGTTTTCAAGGACTTAATCTAAAGATCACAAGATGTATAAGAGAGATGCACCAAAGTTGAACAAAGATATCTTCTTGACATGGAAAAGTAGAATGAGATTATTGATGACATGTAACTGATTAAATGTTTGATAATGTTAAGTTGAAGATAATGCAAGAAATTAAATCAGTTAATGGTTTATATTTTCATTGATGTCAACTTGATATCATCTATATTGTCATGTATATAATGCCAAAGACTTCAGAGAATCAATGGAAAAAAGATTATTCTTTCATCAATGCATAAAAGTCAAGTATTCACTAAGTGGCAGATAACACCGATGGAGTGCACACCATCAGTAAAGGCAAAGAAGTAAAGTCACAGTGATACTGGATGAGCATAAGACAGTGTTTCCTGACCAAGCAAAATCATAGGATGCCCGACAAGCTGAGAACAGAGTTTCTCGACGAGAAAAATCTAATGATGCCTGACGGATAGAGATATCGAAGCTGACTGGAGTCACACCGATGGAACTGACAGTTGTCACCGATGACTAACTGCAGAGTTGACCGACAGAACAGAGAGTTTAGAAAATGACAAAATATCTAGCTGGCAAGAGCTAAAGATAGACTTAACTTGTTATTTTCATTATTTTAATCGAACAGAGTTAAGTGACTGATTTAAAGAAGATTTTTACAGTTGGCATAAAGATAACTATGAGATAAATAAGGAGTTATGCTCTAAATGAGATTGGCTGGATTGTTTTTCACGCCAAGAATCAAGAATCAAGAATCAAGAAATGGTGAATACCATGTCTATATAAGAGACAAGCTTAATTCATTTCTACATCACATGAAGGGGAGTGAATAATAAGAGGATGCTGAAGAGAAACTGATGAAGGATAACTTCATACAGTCCTGATCAATTAACCTGAAGGAGAGCTAAAGAATTCTGTAGACACCGATGAACAGTGAAGCACAGCATCACAGAGAAGAAAGTGTGGAGCACAAAGAATTGAATTGATACATTGATCAGATAGGTAATGTACTTAAATAGATCTGAAAATATGCAATTCAAGTTGCATTAGAATAAGATCATTGTGTTTCAGTTTAACCATTGAAGCATCAAGTCTCTTAATAGAGAAGGACTTAATAGTCTTCTATATATTGAGGTACATCCCAAGGAGTGCCAAAAAGGTTGATTCATGAAAGTAGCATTGGACTTGC
>MU225010.1:215533-262292 GCA_018584345.1 Thuja plicata | reverse complement strand
TATGCATATGAAGATCTCAGAACTAGTGATTATCTATTGTGATAACACCAGTGCAATAAACATTTCCAAGAATCCAATCATGCATTCCAAGACTAAACACATTGCAATCAAGTATCATTATTTAAGACAAAAAGTTCAAGAAAAAGAGGTGATACTTGAGTATGTGCAATCAAAATAATAATTTGCCGATATCTTTACCAAGCCACTGCCCAAGGATATGTTTGTGTACTTGAGAAAGAGACTAGGGGTCAAAACCTTGTCTACCAGTCAGTAAAATACTGAAGGCTGCATCAGCCTATATATTATCAGAATATCATTCATGTGGATGCAAGAAAAAAGATGAACTTCAAATCTAAATCTATATACAAAAAGGTATATATATCAGAACCGAGCACCAGACATATTGTTGTATTGCTGATGGATAATGGAAATTCAAGGAACATATTATGGATGGAGAGAAAAGATCACTTGACATTAATGTCAGATATCTATGAGAGAAAGTTTCCATATTATCACAGTCTTCAGAAAGAGAAGAAAGATTATCCATTATCAGATTACTCCAACAGGGAGAGATCATATCCATAGGGAGAGAGTTTGTATAAATGAGTTAATACAAAGGGAGAGTTGCTGACAAGAGACAAAGAAATCAAAGAAGAAAAATAATCAAAAGAGAGATATTGACACATGGAAATGACGCAACACATCAGAACAAGAAACATAGAGAGCTGCAAGAATAAAATCTAAGTTAACACAGAGATTACCGGCGGTCAGACATTTTTATCGGTTATCAAACATTGTTTGGTAGTTTGATGAATCTCAACAATTGTATTTCATATTGTATTAGAAATAGTATAGTGTGATAATATAAGTTTGTTGCCATCAATGCCAAAGGGAGAGATTGATGACATGTAACTGATTAAATGTTTGATAAGGTTAAGTTGAAGATAATGAAAGAAATCAGTTAATGGTTTGTATTGCCATTGATGTCAACTTGATATCATCTGTATGATCATGTATATAATGCCAAAGACTTCAGAGAATCAATGGAACAAAGATTATGCTTTCAGCAATGAATAAAAGTCAAGTATTCACTAAGTGACAGATAACACCAATGGAGTGCACACCATCGGTAAAGGAAAAGAAGCAGTCATAGTGATACCTGACAAGTAGAAGACAATGTTTCCTGATGAAGCAAAATCACAGGATGCCTGACGTGCTAAGAATAGAGTTTCTCGACGAGAAAAATCCAATGATGCCTGATAGATGGAGATCCTAAAGCTGACTAGAGTCACACTGATGGAACTGGTAGTTGGCACCGATGACTAACTGCAGAGTTGATTGATAGAATAGAGAGTTCAGAAAATGACAAAATATCTAGCTACCAAGAGCTAAAGATAGAATTAACTAGTTTTTTTGATTGTTTTATTCGACCAGAGTTAAGTGAATCATTTAAAGAAGATTTGTATAGTTGGCATAAAGATAACTATGAGATAAATCAGGAGTTATGCTCTAAATAAGATTGGCTAGATTGTTTTTCACGCCAAGAATCAAGAATCAAGAAATGGTGAATATCATGTCTATATAAGAGATAAGCTTAATTAATTTATGCATCACATGAAGGGGAGTGAATAATAAGAGGATGCTGAAGAGAAACTGATGAAGGATAACTTCATATAGTCTTGATCAATCAAGCTAAAGGAGAGCTAAAGAATTTTGTAGACACCAACGAACAGTGAAGCACAACATCACAGAGCAGAAAGTGTGGAGCACAATGAATTGAATTGATACATTGATCAGAGAGGTAATGTACTTAAATAGATGTGAAAATCTCCAATTCAGGTTGCATTAGAAATAGGTCGTTGTGTTTTAGTTTAACCATTGAAGCATCAAGTATCTTAATAGAGAAAGACTTTATAGTCTTCTATATATTGAGGTACATCCCAAGGAGTGCCAAAAAGGTTGATTCATGAAAGTAGTATTGGACTTTCCAGATACCTATTGACAGTCTACGAAGAAAGCTGATTCAAGGATGGTAGCAATATTTGCCTAAAGCCTATTGACAATCTAAGAAGGAGGCTGATTCAAGGATGGTAGCGAATAAATGCCCAATACTAAGTAAAAACCTCTATGTATAAAATCCTCTAACAAGGTCACACCTAATAGTGTGTTTGTAACCTTTAACAGGGTTGGCTCCTAACAGGGCTCACTTCAGAAGAGTGAAAATTTGGGGTACCGGTCCCAGTGGTTTTTGCCCTTAATAGGGTTTCCATGTTAAAAATCCATATGTTATGTGTGTATGGTTTATTACTTTACTATTTTACATTTCACATATGCATTCCTGGATTGATCAGTATACTCTTCATATTTATTGAGTATCAGTAAATAGTTTTTAATGCCTTATCGGTAATCAAGGAGAACAAGGTCAGAAAAGGAAAACCGACAGACAGTTAAATCATTATTAGTATTTCATGGCATGCATCTTTTAGGGACTTAATAATCTAAGATTTATTGATTGGTGGTTAAGTTTAAAGATAATTTTTTGAAGCCACTGATTCACCCCCCCTCTTAGTTATTACTAATAATTATACCTATCAAGGATTGTAGAAAAAATTGAAGATTTTATGGATAATAAATTTATTCTACCTACTAGACCTTTGAAAATGAATCAGATGAAAGAAAAACATGAGCATAACCTTATCATGGTGGATATTTCTTCTTCACTTACCAATTTTGAATTTGAAGATATCAAGACATGTGCAATTGGCAGATGTGGGATCAGCTTACACTAGTTTATGGAGGAGATGCAAATATACTGAGAGCCAAAGCTAAAATTCTTCGTGGAAAATTTGATGACATGTGAATGAAGGAAGGAGAAAACATTACACAATACAATAAACGACCTAAAGAAGTTGTGAATTCTATTTGAGGATCTAGTGGAATCATTAATGAAGACACAATTATGAGTAAGATTCTTAGAACTCTATTACCTATATATTATATAAGAGTCTATGAGATTCATGAAATGAGAGCTGCACCTGGAAATAACATTACTATTGATAGTCTTGTTTGAATATTGATTTCTTTTGAGCTGAATAACTTTGACAAAAATATTGTACCATCTATGGAATCTGCATTTATGTCTACTTTGAAAATTGGCAAATCTAGTAGCAAACAAATAATCGAAAATAACAGTGACAGTGATAGTAATGACAAGGAACTTGATGAACTTGAAGCTTTAATGGTTAGAAGACTACATAGAGGTAAAGGAAGATATAAAGGTAAACTACCTTTGATATACTTTAAACTGTAAAGAGATTGGCCATTTTGTTGCAAGATGCCCTAACAAAAAGAATGATGATAGAAATGATAGATCTAATGATAGAAAGAATGACCAAGACTTTAGAAGCAACCGATAGTATGACAGAAGAGATAACCGAGATTACAAAGATAAAGGTAAGAAAGCTTGTTACATTACTAAAGATAAAGTTAATGACAGTAACTATGACAGTGATGAAAATATTGAGATAGTATTTGTAGCATTGAAAGATGATTTAGATGAGGATGAAAGGTATGTAGAAACAACACTTATCTCTAAAGTTAGTAAACATGATATTTGGGTTATTGATAATGGCTATACACATCACATGACTGGTGATGAAGGAAAATTTGAATTTCTTGAACATTATAATGGAGGATCAGTAAGAATGGGAAATGATACACACTATCAAGTGAAAGGAAAAGGTACTATTATGCTGAACAAGCCAATCAAATGTGAAAATTCTTATTGGGTAAAAAGACTTAACTATAATTTGTTTAGTATTTCACAGTTGAATAAAACACGTCACCAAGTTGCATTTAAGAACAAAAAAGCAAGAATCTATGATGGAAAAGGAAAACTGATCGGTACTAGTGAATAATCTAAAGGTAACCTATTCTATCTTGACATAGATGAAACTACTTGTTTATTGGAAAATAATGAAGATATATGGCTATGGCATAAAAGACTTTGTCATTTAAATTTTGACAACATGTTTAAGATTAGTAGAAAAATAAAAGTTAGAGGCTTACTGAGCTTATCTAAACCAGACCATGTAATGTGCAAAAATTGTCAAATGAGAAAGATGTCAAAATCTAGTTTCAAGAGCAAGAATTTATCATCTAATGACATTTTGGAGTTAGTTCGTACAAACCTATGTGGACCAATAAGAACACAGAGATATTATGGAGACATAAATTTTATTTTATTTGTTGATGACTACTCTAGGATGATGACTGTCATGTTCCTAAAAGAAAAATCTGAAGCATTTAAGATGTTTAAGTGGTATAAAGCTAAAGTGGAAAAATAAACTGATAGAGATCTAATGGAGGAGGTGAATTTATTTCTGATGAGTTCACTAACTATTGTAATGAGTATGGAATCAAAAGACATGTTTTTGCACCAAGGAAACCACATCAGAATGAGATTGCTGAAAGAAGAAACATATCAATTGTTGATTGTGCTAGGACATTGATGATTGAGAAAGGAGTCACAAACATACTAGAGAGAAGAAGTCAGCACAGCAGTTTACATACTAAACCGAGTACAACTAAAGAAAGATTCAAACAAAACACCTTATGAGCTATGGTATGGGTATACACTGAATGTAAATTATTTTAGAATATTTGGTAGTAGATTTTATATTCTGAAAGATGAGAGAAATAGAAAATTTTATTCAAAAAGTGATGAAGGAATATTTATTAGATATTCTACTAAGAATAAATCTTACAAATGTTTGAACAAGACAACTAAAAAAATCACTGAGAGTGTAAATGTGAAAGTTGATGAATTTGCCGAGCTAAATGATAAGGATAGCATGAGAGAACTTGAAGATTACAGTAAATTTATTTACGAGGAAGAACTTGATACTATATTGACACAGATGTCTAGCATTACCTGGCAACAGGGTAATGTTACCAAGAAATAGATTAATGTCACCAGGAAATAGGTAGCACAGACCGAGAATCAGGAAATGCTGAAATAGAAGATCATGAACCAGAAGACAATGTAGATACAGAAGAAGATAATGAAGGACCAAGATCAGATAATGATACACCATCCATGGGATCAGATCATTGGAGATAGAAGAGAAAGCATATTGACAAGAAGTAAGTTTAGAGATGACACTTGTTTAATTTGTGAATTTGAGCCTAATAATGTTAGAGATGCATTAGAAAATGAAGAATGGTTTAATGCCATGAATGAGGAAATTGAGTAGATACATAAAAATAAGAGATGGGCATTAGTATCGAGACTGAGTGATAAAAATATCATTGGAACCAAATGGATTTTTAGAAATAAATTGAATGAAGATGGGAATGTAATCATAAATAAAGAAAGATTGGTTTGCAAAGGGTATGCACAAGAAGAAGGAATTGACTATGGAGAAACTTTTTCACCAATTTCTATACTTGAAGGAGTAAGAATACTACTTGCATACGCTGCATATAAAGGATTCAAGGTATATCAGATGGATGTGAAGTCTACATTTATGAATAGAATACTGGAAGAGGAGGTATACATTGAACAACTTGAGGGATTTGTTGTTCCTGATTAGACACACATGGTATGTAAGCTACAAAAAGCTTTATATGGACTGAAGCAAACACTAAGAGCATGGTATGAAAGATTGAATTCATATCTTATAAGTATTGGACTTATTAGAACTAGTGACAAAAAAAGTTTGTATTTAAAAGGAGCAAATGATGATAAGACACTTATTGCTAAAATAATTGTTGATGACATTATATTTGGAGGTAATGATAACTTATGAATTTCATTTGCTGATGAAATGAGGAAAGAATTTGAGATCTCAATGTTTGGTCTGATCAAATTTTTTCTAGGATTTTAAATTTTACAATTGACTGAAGGTATCTACATTACTCAATGAAAATACATCAAAGAAGTACTAAAGACATTCAAAATGGAAGAATCAAAACCAATCGGAACACCTATGGTGACAAGATACAAACTGGCAAAAGAAGACAAGACACCTGAGGTAAATAAAACCTTGTACAGATCTATGATTGGTAAATTGATGTATGTTGTTCACACAATACCTGACATAGCACATGCATTTGGAATAGTTGCAAGATTTTTTGCTAACCCCATGGAATCACATATGACTACTGTAAAATGAATTTTTAGATATTTGAAGAATATTGAGGATTATGGACTATGGTATAAAAGAGAAGGAAAATTTGAATTGAAATTCTATACTGATGCTGATTAGACTAGGAATATAGATGATATAAAAAGCACTACTGGTGGAGCATTCTTTATTGGAGAAAGACTATTTACTTGGATTAGAAAGAAACAAGGATGCATATCTCAGTCGACTGTAGAAGCAGAGTATGTTGCTGCTGCTGCAAATTTTTCTAACATAACATGGATAAAAAAAATTATTGAAAGGAATGAATGAGGATATCACCAAACCAATGATGCTTTATTGTGATAATACAAGTGCTATAAATATTTTAAAGAATCCATTGATGCATGCAAAGACAAAGCACATATCTATAAAGTATCACTACTTGAGGGAACAAGTACAAGACAAACAAGTAATACTAGAATATGTACAATCAAAGGAACAACTTGTAGACATATTCACAAAACCATTACCAAAGGATACATTTGAGTACTTGAGAGGTAGACTAGGGGTTCATCCCTTGTCTATTGAAAAATAAGTAGATTAGGAAGTTGCATCAACCTACATGAAATTAGAATATCAATCATGTTGATGCAAAGATGAACTGGACCAACACAGAGATATTAGTACACTGAAAGGTACCTACTAAACCAAAAAATAGAGATATTTTTTTTTGGCTACTGAAGACTTGCATATTTTTATTTTTGGCATTGTTGCCAATGGAATATATATCAATGAAATATCAGGGAGAAAAGAGAAAGAGAGAGAAAAGATGTATCTAATCTACAGAGAGATTCAAGAGCTAAAACATCAAAACTATAGGGAGAGTCTATATAATTAGTATTTTGTTTATACCAATACATATTATATTCAAGCTAAGGAGAGCTACATAATTGTTGCAGTTGTAGAACAAAAGTTTGGTATTTTTTGTATGGAATTTTATACTGCATATTTCATATTGTGTTGCCATCAATGCCAAAAGGAGAGATCGATGAAATAAAATTGATTATATGTTTGAAGTCATTTGTTGATATTCAACCAAGTTGCAGAAGTGATGATAAACATTATCAGTTAATGTATTGTCATTGATGTAAACTTATTTGAGTGTTATTATGGTGAAATTTTTTTGTTATGTATTGAAGATCTGGAACAAAAAATGTTTATGTGGTCAGTAAATGAAGAATTTTGTATACATTGAGAGATAGTAATAATCAAGTAAAATGCAGTGCATACCGAGCACGATGATAACTGAGCTAGGGATTTCTGACTCAACATGGTTAATACTAAGACCAAGCAATTAATTCTAATTGAGGCCAACTTGGATGATGATTTGGCAATTGATGATTTCGAGGTAAAATATTAAGTTTATTATTTGATCAAACGATTATGAAAATTCAAGTAAGATCAGATGACAGAGATTGAAACTTTTTTTTAACACAATTGTCGAGGAAGGATCAAGCGGGAAAATGAATAATGAAGATTAAATGGAAAGATCTAAAGGATGAAAATTAAAGGATACATGATGTCTATATAAGAGACAAGAGATTCATTTATGAAGTGTGTTGACATATGCTTAAGAATACATGAAAATTGTATGCATAAATGATCAAACTTGTTAAAGACAGAACCGAGCATTATTTTACAAACATAACCAAGCAAATAGAGGAAGAGGATTACCGAGCAGAACAAGTATGAAGTATGAGATGAACTGAAGAAGTACAAATTGATAAGAGGTATTATGTACTTAGAATAGATCTAAATATCTATAAATCAGAGTTGTATTTGAATCAGATCATTACTCTATCAGTTTAACCATTGTTACAGATAAATCTCTTAACCGAGTGGGACATTGAGTCCTTATTATAACATTCAAAGAATGTTAATTGTTTTCTTGTTGACCCCATAGTGAATTCCAAGTCAAGGGATAATTGTTAGTTTTAAATCCTCTAATAAGGTCACATTTAACAGTGTGCATTGTAACCTTTAAAAGGGTTGGCTCTTCACTGAGCTCACTTCAAAAGAGTGAAAATATTTTAGGTTATCGGTCCTAGGTAGTTTTTCCCTTAACAAGGTTTCCACGTTAAAAATCTATGTGTCAATGTATCTGAATGTCGTGGATTATTATTTTACTTTACACTTTATTTTATTGACCTAGATTGGTAATCACAGTATTGCTTTTACTGACACTCGGTAAACACTATTGATGAAAGTTTAAGTTTACAGAATACATTTTCATCAAGCTAAGTTTTATATGATTGAATTTGTTTTGGTATACATCTGGAGAAATTCGGAACTATAGGATAATTTTTGAGGAAACTTATTCTAACTGATTCACTCCCCTCTCACTTATTCTAACATAAGGTTCAGATATGAAAAATGTATGTTAGATGGAATCAAGAATAGAAATTGAACTGGATCGGGAACCCAAGAGTCCAAAAATGCAATCCATGAAAATATGGAAGTCACTAGAATAGGTCAACTTCTTGGGTATAGGTCAACTTTGGGTATAGGTTGACCTCAACCTATACCTGAGAGGCCAAAAACTATAAATATCTGATGTGCACTAAAAATTGTAACTCCAGGTCTGCCAGATCTTATCCAAAAATTCCATAAATCTGCAAATCTATTCCTACATAAGAAGAGGGAAATTTTTTTGTGGGGAGGGACTTGCCTCGTTCAAGCTCATATTTAGAAATTAAACTTGAATTGAAATAAAGGAAACACTAGCATGTAGTAAATATTAAGCAATAATGAAGTATATCATACCATGTAAATGTAATTATCCTTATAATATGATCAAGTGTATTGATGCAATTGTTGGAATTATATGATGTGCTAACTTATTTTTTTGCATGCATATAAACTGAAAGTAAAGAATCATATAGAACACATAACACAATATTTGGATACCCAGAAACCTTCCAAAAGAAAGTAAAACTAGGGTAGGGATGACAGCCACAAGATTTAGTACTGGAGTATAAATTTAGCCTGTTAGAGCTTACAATGACCACTTCTAATGGCCTACCCTGTTAGGAGCATAGAAAGGACTGTTAGGTCCACCTTATTAAAGGATTTTTTTGATCCACCTATGAGAATGAACCAGTTGATGATCTGCTCTATGCAACTGTGATTTTTGAATAAGATCCTTTTGAATATAACTGATCACCTGACTATGATAGATGAGACTTTTCTTTCTTGAATACTTATGTACTTAAATCAAACTACCATTCACATGCCTTATGCATACATTCTTATTCATATAATCTTCACATTAATCTTAATCATTGTCATAATATACATGTTGGATAAAAAAACTATCTTACATATATATCTTTATCCAACAAATAACTCTGTAAGTTGGCATGTAATTAAAAAAATTATATTTAACAATATATGGAAAGTCGGCTTTAAACTGTCACTTGGGTCCAAAAGACTTCTCGGGTGATAAAATGTCACTCGGGCGATGCTAAACACTTGGGCAATACTAAACACTCAGGTGATACTGAACACTTGGGCAACACTGTATTCTTGGGAAAGACTAAATACTCGGGCAACACTGGATGACTAAGTGTTTTGACACTAATTGACAATATGTCTTGTCATAAGGTCTAGAATCTCCACCTTTGGCATTAGTGACAAAAACAATTATCATTGAATTTTTTATTTGATATGTCAAAACTCCCCCTTTATTTTTGATCGGGTTTTGACACTGCTTTTTCTGCTCGGGTCCAACTGACTCTTTTTTTGTGTTTAAAAAAAATATATATTCACTATACATATGTTCTCTTTATTACAACATAATGATATTTCCCCCTTGTTTTTGATAGGAATGCCAAAAAGTGATATCTACAATGTTATCCCGAAGTAGGATAGGAAATCACTATGTACCTTCAAAATTTGAGATCAAGTGTTGTCCCAAAAGTCCTATAGCACCTTCATGATGTGCAATTCAACTTGTAGCTCTGCAGACAACTCTATCATTAGGTTGGAAACTAAGAAGTTGTTTTCATGAAGGAGTGTCTTAGCATGTGTTATGTGTTTTTGCATTCCATCCATGTTTGGTCAAAATTGGCTTTGGATTGTTGTAAGAGATTCTCTAGTCCTTGCTTCTTCTCTCAATAATTCAGCCCATAGATCAGTAAGATACTTTATTTTCATGAAGTGAGAAGAATTGGTGCTCGAGTCAAGTGGTAACTGCCTTGCACTTTCCTTCATTTATGCATTGATCTTTACTAACTTGTTCTTGATTTCCATAGTAAAGTTCGAGGAGTCAATCAAATTTACAAATAGTTCTACCACATTTTTCATAGTGGTTTCTATAGTGCTGATGATCTTTGTAAGCTACACTTGGTCAATTGCAATCTTCTTTGCAAAGTTTTCTAGAATCTTGTTCTCAAATTTCTTCTTTGCCTTCTCAAGTAACATCTCTTGACCGTTCATATCTATGTTGAACTTGTGGAAAATGTCAACAAGTTGGTCCATTATTGAGTCACTCTCATTAACTTCAATCTGCAATGCATCTATAAATATGCCTTTGACATCTTCAAGTACTTTATTCCTTTGTATTTCCTTTTAGAGCTTTTGTTGTGTGGCTCTTTTCTTCCACAGTTCTCCCAAAATATCCATTTTCTCCATAGATAGGTTGGCTAGATCCCAATTAGGAATCACAATTTCTTTATCTAGATCTATCTCATTAGTAGTTACTGCCTTTGTCTTAGGACTCAGTGAAGAAACAATTTCCTTACCTTTACCTACCTCATTCTTTGATTCAGTATTCAATCCAATTAGGTCATTGACCTTTATAGTACCAATTGTTGGATCAATATTCACTGATGAATCAATATTAGCAGTAGAAATATCTACCTTGTCTTTCTGTGACTCGGGTGTGCATGTCTCAGTAGTAAGAGGAGCCTATTGCTCGGTCTTTGTCTATTCAGATGTGGATTCTGCAACCTTGTCTTTTCTCAGAGGTACTATATTCTATATAGGATATTGGGGTAGTGATGCCATTACCTCAATTACAATTTTCTCTGTGTTGGACTCTTCAATAGTTTGTACCTCAGGTAGTGTATCATCATTTCTTTGTGTTGGAGGGTCTGTAATCGGTACTTCTTCCTTCACATTGCCTTCTGTTATCTCAAATATTGATTTCCACACTAATGTGGCACGCTGAGCTACATCTTTTATGTTCTTGTTCAATATTTGGAACACCCTGAATCTGGGGGTGTGATTATTCTCATATTTTCTCAAGGCCTCTTTTACTTCTTTTCCTTTCATTGTAGGCATGACCTTCTTTAATGTATGTTCCCTTATATATTTTTCAATTTGTATTGCATTCTTCCAGGGAATAGATAATTCCTTAAATAATTCTTCAGTCATATAAATCTTCAACTCAGAAGGATCATATTTCCACTTTGCCATCTTCTCCACCACTTCTTGCAATCTTCTTCTTTTCTTCTTCTGACCTAGAGGCACAATGACTTCAAATAACTCATGGCTCTTCCTTCTTTAAGTTCTTTAATCTTCTGATCAAGTCTGGGTGTTGGTTTAGTGAAGGCCATAGTATCTTCTTCATTATCATCCTCATCATCACTTATTATAAGTTTTCTCCTTGATCTCCTCAAGGTGACAACAGGGGTAGTGCCTTTTGCCTTTTTCTTTTTAGGTGTTGTCTTCCTCTTCTTCTGTGGAGGTTTAATATAATTTTCTTCCTTTTCAGATTCAACTTCCTCTATCTTAACTGTATCCTCTATTTTAACTGTGTCCTCTTTACTCTCAGAGATGGTAGGAGAGTCAGAGGTTTTTCCATACTTCTTGAATTTTTCAAGTCTCTTCCTTCCTCTTTTCAATATCTTAGGAATCTCAATCTCCAAAGATATCCTGCTCTTTTCTTCCTCATATGTTCCAAAGTAAGGTGCCTTTGGATTGATAGGTTCATTCACAAGAGCCTCTATGATATCTTTTGTGTCATCATTGTTAACTTCATATGGCAGGGGTTTTACCCATGCAACCCTAGGTTTTACTGCTTGTATATAAACCTTATCACAATCAACTACAAAATAGATTTCATCTTTGTACTTCTCAACTAGTTGTTTGGGAATTCTATATCTACTCTACATCTTTTGTTTGAAACTCTCAAAGTATCCATCCATAGTGCTATAAAATCTATATCCTAACTCATCTACGAATTCATTAATTTGATGGATAATTGGTCTATCCTTCTTCCATGCTACTATTCCTTTGGAGGGAAATAACTTCTCAATATAAAAGAGTATGAAAATTAGAAGAGAACCAAACTTACATGAATTGGTTTTGGATAATCGAATGCTCTTCATATTCTTCCTCAACTGAGTGAGTTGCAATTCTTCTAGGTCGAATACCAGATTCTTCTTACTACTTTATATGCTAGGTCAACAGCTTCACATGCAACACTATTGGTTTTGCTCGAGCTGTATATCTTATGGGCTATGAGATGAATTCCAAATTTCAACTCCATATCAGTTACTCTATTAAGTCTCATGCCTCTACCATCCCACTCGATAAGAGTTAACTCAGCTAGTTCATCCCTAGTTGGGGTTTTGGTAGCTTTTGGCTTATCTAGCATAGGGAACCCAGTGACATGGTGAATTATCTTCTTAGTGATCTTCACATGATGTTCCAACCATAGTTTCATGTCGTGGACATGACTAAGAACATATCTCATCCATTTTGTCTGGAAATCCCTTATCATGAGCATGATGTGTATAAAACCCTTGCTTTCAAGGTGCTTATGCTCGGGCTTCAAACTCCCGTTAGTACATAATTTATCATAAGCTTGATTCATCTCACTGGTTGCAAGCTCATGTATGTTCCAGTGATAGAAGTTGCAAATTTCATTAACTAGTAACACTCTTGGAGGAATTAGGGAATGAGCTCCCATTGGGTCTATCTCCTTTGCAACTGCCAAATGAAGTTTGAACACCGGAGGATCACAAATTGAATTCTTTACTAGCATCTCAGAACCTTTCTTGAACTTGTTGCTGGAAGTGGATGCCATATTGCTAAGATGAAATGATCAAACTCCGCTTTTTATCGAATTCATACTAAATTTCTAAGGGCTCTGAATTGACTTACAAAATGAAAGCTTTGTAAGAAATACTCTTTGCAATCCTTCATTTATAAGATATTTTGACTCATTAGAGTATTTCATTAAATGCTCTGTACATAGTAGCTGGTGTGACTTGGGTGTTTCTCCAAGATTCACTCCGAAGCTCGGGTGAAACTAACTTTCCAATTATCAATACTGCCCGACTCGGCTCAAGTGAGCTAGAGTGACTCAGGTGTAACTAACATTCTAACTCGGGTTGAACTATAATATGTCCTCATACATCAATATGTGGATATGGATTGTATTGCTTCTCTGGAACTGATGTAGGATGGCTTGTATTGCATAGTTCTAGTTATCTCTTTACTTCCTATTCTGTAATGATAGATCCACCCATCTCACTATTTAGGGTGTCATTAGATCCTTCATTTCTTTGATTTGAATTATCTAAGGATTTCCTTACCCATTGATTTCTCATCTGAGTTCTGATTTCAGAGACTTTGGCTTTTCCATTCTTAAAACCAGTATCAACTTTTTCTCTATTCATACAGTTCTTACTTAGATGACCAAGTTGCTTGCACACATAACATATTGTAGTAGGATCTCTTTTTCTGAAGTGAGTCTTCATACAATTTTCACCAATGTGTCCATATTCTCCACAGTGACAACATCTGTACCAAGTGTTGTAATCCCAACCAAAAATTGCCTTGGCTAATTGTTCAACAGGATTCCAATTCCTAGTTCTGCACTTGGAAGATTTATGACCTTGTTTGTTTCATTTGTTGCATTTGCCTTCAAACTTAGGTTTATCTTTGCATTCACTTGCTCTATGTCCATGTTTGTTGCAACTATAGCATTTACCATAAATTTTGACTTTCCATTGCTCTAACATTTATTTGATGTATGCCTTGTCTTACCATAATGATTGCAGGTAGGTTTGTTGTTCTTTTGAGCTCCTTGTTGTGAGGATTCACCTTGTTCAGTATAACCTAATCTAGTATGTCCATGATGTCTGAGTTATGTAGCTGGATCTATGCTAGTTTGTGAATTCATCATACTTTCATTTGTTTGCTTTTCAATATTGAGATCATTCTGCAGTCTTTCATTTTCTATCCTTATATTGACAACTTCTTGTGTTGCATTGTTGAGCTGACTTACCAAATCAGTTTGCTGAAGTGAAAAGTGTAGGATTTCATTTTCTTTTTCCTCTAATATTATACTTGGCAGTCTTTTATCTTCTTGTGCTATATTTTTGTCATCTTCTTCTTTGTTCTTTTGTTCCACGACTTCACACATTCTGATTGAGTGAACTTCCTGTTCTCTTTTCAACTTTCTGACTTCTTCATGTAAATTGAGATTCTTTGCAAGAAAATCTTCAATGGTTGCATCGGCTTCTTTTGAGCTTGTATCTTTGCAAAATTCTTCAATTATTTCTTCTATATAGTTCTTGTCATTCATCTGCACTGCTAATTCTTTTCTTCTCTTCAAGGAAAGAGAGAGTTGCTCCTTAAGTATTATGATCTGATCCATGGCCACTTTAAGATCTATCTTTTCATTCTCAATGGCTTTCTTCAGTCTATATGTTTCCATATCCTCTGATCTTTCCTCAAGTTGTTAAGCTTCTGATAAGAGAATCACCACTCTGATACCAATTGTTGGAATTATATGATGTGCCCAATGACTGAGAGGGGGGGTTGAATTAGGAACCAATAAAACTTAATCCTTTCAATCCACAATTAGATTAACTTATTTGTTTGCATGCATATAACTTGAAATTAAAGAATCATACATAACACATAACACATAACACAATATTTGGTTACCCAGAAACCTTCCAAAAGAAAGTGAAACTGGGGTGGGGATGATACCCACAAGATTTAGTACTACAGTATAAATTTATCCTGTTAGAGCTTACGATGACCACTTCTAATGGTCTACCCTGTTAGGAGCATAGAAAGGACTGTTAGGTCCACCTTGTTAAATAATTTTGTACAATATAATAAGTAATTCAACTCTGTTAAGAGATTTATGGAAAGGTCTGTTAGGTCCACCTTGTTAAGGGCCCGTTTGGACCACGGCATATCGGCCGATATACCGGAATATCAAATTCCGAATACGGTCTCCATTGTTTGTTGCGACATCGAAGGATGGAATTGGAACTTTAGAATTCCAATTTTGCCCAAAAAATGAGCATACCATCTTCCACTTGAAAAGGTGGAATTAGAATTTTGCCTCTAATTCCACCTTTCGAATGCCAATTTTTTGTACTGTCGGGTCCGGTTTCAGCTGTTTATAACTTTTGACGTCTGAAAATTTATGAGTAGCCTCCCTCGTCTGTTCTATTTTTGTGTCCTTCGGAAGCGCAGGGGTTTTGTCAAGGGAGATTGATAGATGGATGAGGGGAAAAAATACTTAACGTTACAGTTTGCGGATGCTCGCCCTTTTGATATAGTTGGGGCTCTCCTTATCCAAAAAATGTCCAGTGACTAAGAGTTATTTCATTCAATCGTTCCTCTTCGGCTTGCTTCATTTTCGGCTGTTCATCAGGTCTTTACTAGAGAGGCAGTGAAAGGCAGTGTCCTTTCGAAGGTGTTCCCCTTATCAGGAACAAACAAATGAAAGAGTGAAAGCGGTATCTCCCACCTCTTCTCTGTACCCCCCGTGCATGCACCCAACCATTTCTTCATGGACTCGAAGCCAGCAGCCAGCGGTTCCTGTGGGTGGTGCCCTCACTCTGCTCGCACTCCACAAATCATCTTCTGGGTGAACCAAACATGTCATGTCATATTCCGGATATCATTTTGAGGATATGATATTCCAAAATTGCAGCATATTCCAGAATTGACTATATCCGGCATTCTGTATGCCTGCGTCCAAACGGGCCCTAAAGGATTTTTCTTATCCACCTATGAGAATGAACCAGTTGATGATCTACTATGTGAAACTATGATTACTGAATAAGATCCTTTTGAATATAACCGATCACCTGAATGTGATAGATGAGACTCTGATGTCCTGTTGACTTTTGTACTTAAATCAAACTTCCATTCACATGCCTTATGCATACATTCTTACTCATATACTCTTCACATTAATCTTAATCATTGTCATAATCTACATATTGGATAAAACAAAATATCTTACATATATATCTTTATCCAACAAATAACTCTATAAGTCAGCTTGCAATAAACAAAATTATATTTAACAATATATGCAAAGTCATCTTCAAACTGTCACTCGGATCCAAAAGACTACTTGGGTGATAAAGCGTCACTCAGGCGATGTTGAATACTCAGGCGGTACTGAACACTTGGGCGATACTAAACACTCGAGCGACACTGAATGACTAAGTGTTTTGACACTAATTAATACTATGTCTTTCCATAAGGTCTACAACAATAGCCTTGAATTAACATAAAAACCAAAAGGAAATAATGTAAGCAAAAACCTCATGTAATAGATATTTGTAATTCACCTCAATGTAGGATTGAAGATAAGGAATAAGAAGAAGAAGAAGAATTGAATGGAATGGAGATCTCCTCCTTTGATGGCTAAATCCTTTGTCTCCAATGAAAAAATAAGTTAGATATATAGAAGGAAATGCATGCTTGAGTAGATGGATGAGTGCCTTCAATGAATCCTTGCTTGACTTGCTTGAACTCCTTGAATGCACCTTGAACTTGAAGGCTTTCTTGCAAAAGATGTAAATAGCTTCCACAAATTTTGTCATTAGTAGATATCTCAAAATGAAGGGAAAAGAGCTCTTTTTATAGAAATTTGTGGTTCAAATTCATGAAGGCTGACAAAAGAGAGTGGGGAAATGCCTTGCATCAGGCCCAAGAGCCAATCAAAATTCCCATCCTTGGATATAGATCAAGGTTGACCTATACCAGGTATAGGTCGAGGTCAACCTATACCTCAAGGTACATAAATCAAGGGAAAAATTTTGGACCCCGAGGGGCATTAAGGGTGTTGGGGGAAATATGTTGAAACAAACAGATAAGAAAGAAAACACGAAATTAATGCCATCCTAGAGTTTTGATCCAAATTGGAGGAAGAAAGAGGACCTTGATTTAAATTATGTATATAATTAAATGAAATATGAGGTCCTAATGCAAGGAACACACTAACAAGGGATAAAATGGTCTCGAAAAGTGTATAAAAGTAACTACTTACTTTTTAGGATGATACACAACTAAATCTTATGATGATATGATACACAATTAAAGCTTATGATGATGAAGATCAATCTTCAAAGTGTATGGTTATTCTACAAATCTAAGTGGGCCCAATTCAAAAAGAGATAATTTTCCAAGTGTTGGATCTAAATTTGATAAATAATATATTGTTGGTTAGAGCGTAGATCCATGATATGCAAGTGGTCCCTTCTATCTCTCTCCAATGCTTGGAATTTCCATACCTCGAGAAAGAGATAACAATCATCGGTGACCTCAATCTATTGATAGGACTTTGTGACTAGGTCCACCAATAGATGTAAGTTGTCACTAGGTACAAGGGTACCAGTCAAATTCACCTGTAAAGGTTGTCCAGGGAATAAATTATCTGGGCCTTCAAGCATGTGAGAGTCAGGTCTCGACGGTGTGGGAGCTAAGTTGGGAGTGTGACTGTTTGTTCGGGGGGGTAGCTATTTTTCTTGGCTCATCTTCTCTAGGGATTTAGGTAAGTGGGGTTTCCTGTAAGAACTCATTAGTCAACCAAATAAAATTCAAAATATAGGCCAGGGTTAGAAGTATTCCATCTACCTATAGTCATGCAAATACATTTAAAACATCAACAATTCTCTAACATACTACACTAAAATACTGAATGCGCACATAACCATCAGTTCATACATATTCAATAGTGAGGGGAAAAGAAGGTCATTAATCTAATTTAAAATATCAAAGAAAGGGACATCAGAAACATACAACACAAAAGAATGTTAATCCAAAGATCAGAATGCCAACAACATCATTGTGTGAACTCCTTTTTCTTCATTAACAGGTTTTCCAGCGAGCACTGGTGTATACAATAATGGCTCCAAGGGAGCATCTATCTACTGAGAACTTCTAAAAAACTAAGGAGCATTGAGCTCTGCAACAACTAGAAATGAAATTGAAATTCTATAGCTATGGACTGCAAAATCATTGATTTTGTTGACCCCTAGAATGAGGTTAGACTTGCTAATTATACACATATTTTCCCTAAAATTAACCTAACTTATTTTTACACTCAACAATAAAATATAATTTTCGACGGCCAATACAACCTGCTCCATGCTATAATAACCTCGAGAAGAACAGAGGCCTGACATGTTAGAAGAATGAGACAAGAAAAGAGGTATGGAAGAATCAGCCTCGAGAAGAGAGCTAGAAGGAGAATAGAAGAAATATGATCCCCCAGCGATCGAGGCTACATGCCTCATTAATGGAAAAGTGACTCACTATCTCTGATGCACTAGATGTTATGCTGGAGTGGTACCTTGGGAAGACCACCTGTTAGAATCATCCCTCGAGCTGACATGCCTTGCTAGGGTCACCCACTTTCTGACACCCTTATTAACTACCTAACCATAATTAGTCATCTCTAGGGAACCTGGACATGGGTTATCCAAAGAATGCAAAACTATAGATCTGGAACTTTAGGATCTGGGAGCTTACACTCAAAGAATAATAAATACAAAATGTCCTCATTGATGTCCCTGAGGTTTGCCTGGCAGTATTTAGCTACCTCCACCTGTTCACCCAAATCCATAGTTTTTACCTTGAATTTAGTGGCCATCTTCATGTCGTCATGGCCCTAGAGCACCATGTGAGATATACAGGACATTGATGCTTTGTCAATTCCTTCTGAGGATTGGTATCAAGCTTCCATCAACTCATCAAACTTGTCTATGACATATTCCTCTGGGGTACACGTCTCAGTACTAAAGGGATCAACTCCTAAAACCCTTGTAATGAATGCCTTGTATAAATTCAAAGAATAATCAATCTCTAGCACCTTGTCCTGCAGGGCCCCTACCAATTGTTTGGTTATCTCCAATGTGAGATCAAATGTGCTGGGTCCAGACAAAATCAAAGGAATCCTCTCCAAAAATTCCAGCTTTGAAGACAATTTCGTCACTGATGCTCATGAGTTCTCCTAACTCACCTACCCAAGCCTTGTACTTCTTGACGTCTCCCTCCTAGATGGTAATGGTAGTTTTAGCTTGATTCACCACATTCTCAGCTGCATATAGGTCAGGGAATGTGGTCACTAGGAAATGGCAGACATTCTCTACTTGTTCTGCTATCTAATCATCAGTTGCCTACACTTTCTTTTTCATACTTCTGAGCATGTCAATATCACCCTATGGGAGCAGTGCTCTGGATGAGGAAGCTTCTAGAGGAATGGCATTGATGGGTTGGGCAAGCTTTGTCAAAAGTCCAACAAGATTTGCATTCTTCTCCTTTTCTTCCTTGAACTTCTGGGCCTCCTTTTCATAGTGGGCTTCTACCATCTTGGACACTTCTTTCAACAGGTCTAACTCACCTTGCTTTCCCCTCTTCCCCAAAGATACCTCTGTGATTTCATAATCCTCAGCCTTTTCCATCACCTTATCTGCATCTGGGGAAGGTGTTGCGACTACCACAACTATATCTCTACCTGGCCCAGTCTAGAGGGTATGGACTGTCTGGGCTTTCTTTACCTTGGGAGAATTTTGCGCTTGCGACATCATCTCTACAAAAGAGAGATGGTCCTTGGCCAGTGTCAGGGCCTTCCTTTTTATTGATTCCATCAACCATTGTGGTGGTAGGGGTGGCCGTGCTACCAAATTTTGATCCTGTGAATCCCTTCTGGGGTTCTGTAGTGCATCCTCAGTATTTTGAGCCTCTCTAAACTCTTTCCCTGTATCTTTAGGACCACTGACATCATCCACCTTAGTGGAATTATTATCATCTGCTCTGATGTCCATGTCCTTAGAAGTGTCAGACCTTATATTTGTATTCCTAGGGTTCTTCTGCTCATCTTGCTACTATTGTTGATGTTGCTCCTCGGCCTTATCTATTGGAATTTCCTCTCCTGTTAGAACATCTTCTGGAGGTGGGTGAGGTATTTGGCCAAAGTTAAACAATGAAGCCATTGAAACTACCTCATAGAATGTTTCCTTCTTTAGAGGTGGCATCTGGAGCATGACAGCTAGGGTCACAATTTTTCTCGTAGGTCCAGTTCCCTCAGCTGATGTCTGTTTCTCATCCTATATGTGCATGTCCTCCATGGTGCTTGCAACCTGTATATCTAGGATGTTGGAGATGTTCATTTGTTTAGGCTCCTTTCCTGGTTCTACCTAGACTTCCTACTCTTGGGAAGCTTCTTTCTCTGGGGTTTTCTTCTCAAGAGGGATCACCACTTCCTCTTGGGAAACAATTTCTTTTACTACCTTCCTGATATCCCCCTGTAAGTTCACCAGTTCATCCATCCCAAATATGCCATCAAACTCATCATGTGGAGGGGAGGTCTTCAAGGGATCTTTGAGTTGATTGTCCAGCTCTAGAGAGTCTGAGGAGACAATCTACATTTCAAGGATGGGAGGCATCCCAAGCTCTAGCTCCACCTTTGGCTGAGGACTAGTTGTCTTTTTCTTTTTCCACCTTGTTACCAAAGGGGGCCCTGCGTCCAACATGGTTGCCCTTTCTTCCTCTGCCCTAGTCCCTGTTGCTTGGACCATTAATGCTATAAGTGAAGGGGAAGTGGGAGGGGAGATAGGTCTAGTCATAATGTATAGGGTGGCCAACTGAGTGATTAACTTTTCTTTCATTTGCTGGGAGGTGGCCAGCATTTGCTGCATCTGTTCCACTATGGGAGCAGCCACTGAGACTTGAGATGGGGTCCCTACCTTCCTCTTTCCTTTGTCCTCACCTTGTGAGGAATTTCTAGCCCTAGTAGTTCAACCCTACACAAACAAGCCAACTTTATGTGTACTCCTTGGGAATGCCTTCTTTAAATATGTGTGATTGCGCTCGATCACCTTGTGGGTGAGGTCCTCTATTGCTAGTCCCTCTTGTGCATCCCAATATACTAGAGGGAGGGATATTTTATCTACTCCTTTTTCTTTGTATTGTGGGTCACTATGGACTCAGTATTTGAAAAGTCATCTGGGAACTTCCAGAGCTTGAGCCTCTTTATCATTCCCATTGTCATCTGGACAAAATGCCAGTTCCAGACTTCAAAGTCATCCTAGCAGTCTTTCCAAAAGTCCTCCATGTGATACTCATGGGGCTTTGATGCCCGAAGAAGTGTCTTTGCTATTTTTCCTAACAGATCAAAATTCTTCCACTCCAGATAGAACTCTGATAGCCCCAAACTTTTGAGCTTATTGTCTGCCTCCTTTTCCGTGGCCAGACTACAAGAGTAACTCCCACAAGTGATTGGGAATGAGACATTTTTCACCTTCTTCACTATGAAGAGGGCGTGCAGGTCCAGGATATGCCTATAATATTCTAAAAGGATTATTTTATCCCCATAATTCTTGGGCAATAAATAGGGTTTCCTGGAGAAGCCAATCACTTAGATGTAGGTATGCTATTGAAATTGAATATAATAATGGCCATAAGTTCTGACGAAGTCTATTGCCTTGTTGCAGAGCCGGTACCTGAAATCTCTAGTAGGTGTGAGTAATCCATTTTTGATGGGGTGTTGTTGTGCCAGAGCCCACAAAACATAAGACATCATGTAGAATTTGGATGACTTGGTGATCTGGAGAAATTGGGAGTCCACGTGAGTTGCAATAATGGTGGCCCAATCAAATTTCTTCTTAGTAGAGGAGATGCCCAAAAGGAAATAGTACATCCATGCCAAGAATTCTTAGGCATAGGGTTTTCTGAAGACCCTACAAAGTGCAATAATCCCCATATGTATGCTTTCTTTGAATTCAGTCTGGGGGATTTCAAGCTTCATCTTTCTAAAGTCTTTCTTTGGCACCTTAAGCCATTTGTTGTTGAGGTACTGTCGAGCCATGTGTTCTAACTTTTGAAATTCCTCCAAGGCTAGCGCCCAAGTGAGGATGGTTGCATCATCAAATTGGGGAATTCCTAGTTCTGCCTAAAATGTCACGGCATCCAGAGACACCATAGGCGTTGGATATCCGGTTGGGACTAGGGTAGAAAGCACGAAGGCCCGGATGATGGTATTGTAGTGTCCTGCCTGAGTGAGAATGAGCTCTAGGGCTTGCATGGAGCAGGGGAAGTAAGAAGCTTTGAGGATCCTGGAATTTCCCACATTGATGGCTATTGGATCTCTGACTATTCATTGAATGAACATTATTTTTACCAGAGCCTACATTTCGGACCACATTCTAACACTGGTGTTGGTGATCAGCTAAAGTTTGGAATCAATCTTTGATATTACAATGGTGTCTCCCTTTAGATACTTCTTTGTCAATGGGAGTTTTTCTAGGGCCTTCTCGGCCTTTGTCCTAACATTTTCCTGGGTGGTAGTAGTGGTGGCGAGATCTGGGCTCTGGGGGGAGATGATGTAGAAGCTTCTGACATCATTGATGAGTGGTATTTTGGCAACCTGCAAGGAAAGATGACTATTAGTATTTATATAAAACAAAGAATCATTCAAGATTTTGGAGGTCTTACCATCGCATCACACCTATTCCTGAAAGAATTATTAGTTCACGTAAAACTCTAGAAAGATATACATATAATAAAAAGAGTTAAGAGTGAACTCTACCTGGGCTTCTAGGGATTTTATCACATGTGGTAAGGATGAAACAAAGGCCAAATGAATACCTCAGACCTGGAGTCCAAAAACTAACTGTTACTAACATGACTGGAGATGAGTCATATTAGACTGACGTGGGGATGTCATGTGGTCATGTAGTAATGGGAGTTATGGAATTTACATCAAAAACTATCTGAACATGCGAGGAAAAGAATGCCACCTAGGCCAGACTTGCGTGCATGTGTGGGAGACTTAACCCGTCATTAAGACTGACTTGATGGAGGAGAGAGAAAACCTCCATGGCCAAACTAATGAGGTGCCAAGTTTGAACTAGGCAGCCATCTTTTTTGGATGAGATCTACATTTGGGGTTTTTGACGCATGGAGCACGATGAGCTCGCCACTAGGCAGAGTGTAGAATATACAAGAAATTCTTAGAGCTAAAGCACAGGCGAGGGCCGAAGCATGAATCATAGGCTAGCCCAAGATGGACATATATACAAATGCTAATAGAAATTTACATGATGTGCAGAATATACAGAGACACCTAAAGCTACTATACGATGATGTAAAAATCATACATTAAACTAAAACTGCACAGAGGGCGGACAACCCTCTAGCAGAGCCAACCCACCAATGGGAGGTGATAGAAAAAAAAACCAGAGATGAAAGAGAAAGTGAAACCAAAAGAAAAATAGATAAAACAAGTGAGAACCAAAAGAAAAGAAACCAGAGAGGGAGAATTCAAAGGCCTACCTGGAAACACAGGGAATGCAGGGAAGGCGAGCATGGGAGGCACTCTGAAACAAGTTCACCTTCAAGCAACCATGCGCAAGCATTGAAAATTACTTGTCAATTAACCACTAAGCACAATGAGTAATTTTTTGTTTAATCACCTTAATCACCGGGTCTTGAAGACACAAGAAGGAAAAAGAAAAGAGAAAGACAACCCTCGCGTAAGCAAAGCCCAGAGGGAAAACAAAGAAAAACAAGAAACCAAAAGAAAGAGTGAAAGTGAAAAAGGGGGACCCAACATTTTGCCTACAAAATATAGGGACGGGTATGTAGGGCATAAAAAATGGTGACTATCTAGGATGAATACCTTAGCACATTCGAGAACTTTAGAATCTCTGGTTAGCAAAACCAAAATTAATCTTTACCTAGAGTATCCTGCTTGCAAAGTGCGAGACGTTTGAGAAAATTGGAACTCATCCTTGATTCAATCTTTTGGTCTTTTGGCAGTTGTGAAGTGTGTGCTTTGAAAGAAAACCAAGACGATGACCTCCAGGAGAAGCAGAGAGGAGGCACTAAGAAAATTGAACCAAAGTCATCATATCCTGCACATTTCCCCCAGATACTGGAATTCCCTATTCTTCATCTCTTTCTTTTCTTTTATTTTCTGAATGGAAAGGTTTTACTTATATCACCATGAACATTAAGCTTAGCTAAATTTAACAGTGGTACTTATTTCACCTTGTCATCCACTTTAAATGCCGAATAGGAGAGAATGTTCCAGACCCGAGATATTTTAATAATTTTCAGACTTAGTCAATCAACCAGTGCAATCGATCTGCCCTCGGGATGTTTGATTACTTGCTTCTTGAATTTTCTATTAATTGATGTCTAGACTATCAAGATGTGAATCTAATGAAGATTACTCATAACCTTTTACCATACTTACAAGATAACTCTAGAGTGTGGACAAATTCCACCATGCTAATAATAGATTCCAAATCCACCGGAATGCATAAGGTACTGTTCCAAAGACTAGATGTTATGCAAAGCATACCGGTCTACGAAATGTAGGCAACACGATGGGAACCTAGAAGACAAAAGGAGATGAAAAATCCAAAAACAAAAGGAAAATGCAAAAAGGAAAGGTGGTCCCGAAGGAAAACCAACAAACTATTCACAAGGTACTCCAAACGGCGCACTGGGAAAGATATTTACAAGCAAGAAATATACATATAGTACAACTTTGGAAAAACTCACCACCTACTTCATTCAAAGTAGTGCTTAAGGAAATGCCCATTGATAGGAAATGAGATGGCTTCTCTGGTTATAGTGTTGAGGCGATAAGTATTTTCCCCATAGAGCTCAGATATCAGGTATGGTTCAAGCCAGAGTCATTGAAACTTAGTGTGCTTTCCCTTCTTTTCCTGGGCCTTGTCCCACAAGAGGACCAGGTCTAAAATTTGAAAGGCCTTGTACTGGGCTCTTCTGTCAAACCATCATTTTACTACTGCTTGGTGATGCGCAAATTGTTCAAGAGCTATGTCTCTTTTTTCTTCCATTCACACCAGGTTCAATAGTTGAACCTCCACAATGTTGTCCCAGTTGCTGAATTCCTACATAAAATATAAAATCAGGATTTGTAAGTTGATGGGGAATACTAGATTCTGGCCATAAACCAAATGGAATGGGGATGTGCCTAGGGCTACCTTTATTCATATGCAATCTTCCCAAAGGGCGAATCTAAGCTTTTGGTGCCAGTCCCGGGGGTTCTATTCAAATAGATGTTTGATCACCTCAAGTAGATTTTTGTTGGTTGATTCAACAACACCATTACCCTAGGGGTAGTAGTTGCTAGAGAAATTCAGATTGATCCTTCTTTCATAGGTCCATTCAAGTAATTGCGCCAAAGAAAATGTCGGACCATTGTCACACACTATAGCAAAGGGCATTCCAAATCTTGTGACTATGTTTGCTTCCAATAATTTTATAACTACGTCTACTGTGTTGCTTTTACAAGGAATCGCTTCAGACCACCTAGTGATGTAATCGGTAGCAGTGAAAATGTACCAGTGGTTAGCAGATGAGTTGGGGTTGATTTTCCTGATGAAGTCAAATGCCCATTAGGTGAAGGGTCTAGCTTTTGAAGACCGGCTGTAAAGGCATGGCCGGGTTTCACTCATGATGTGTCAATGTTTGACAAATATGGCATCGCCTAACGTGAGAGTAGACATCCTTAAAGATAAAGGGCCAATAGTATCTAGCCCAGAGGATCTGATGGGTGGTGGCATCAGCTGAGCCATTCCTGGTTCCAAACTTTTCATGAAATTATTCAATCATTTTCGCAGCTTCATCCCTATCGATGCACCAGAGGTACACCCCTTCATACTTCCTACTAAAAATAATTCCATTTGTTATGGTGAAGTGTGCACTTTTCAGCTACAAGGCATGACATTTGTTTGGGGGAAGCCCCTCTGAGCACCTATTATTTAGCAATAAGTATACTAGGTTTGTATACTACAGATCTTGAGTAATAGACTCCACTATATATGTTTGGCATTCAATGTTGGGAGTCTCTTCTTCCATCACTCTACATAGTCCCTGGCCTCAGACTATCTTCATGGGTTGCATTTCCAAATCATACTCTTGGAGGATGGCCATCCATTTCCCTCATCATTCACCCAATTCACTTTGCAGGAGGAGAGACTTAATAGCTTGGTCCAAGATGATAGTGTGCACTTTGCTCTAGAGAATGTAATGCCAGAATTTCTTCACAGTGTGGATGAGAGAAAAGGCCTTCTTTTCCAAAGGCGTATACTAGAATTTGAGGTTCTTAAAGGGGGAGCTCATAAAAGCTATTGCTCATTCTTTCCCTTTTTACCTTTTGGGTCAAAACTGCCATGACATAATGCGGTGAAGCAAAGGAGTATATGTGAAAAGGGAGGGAATAGTTCATACTAGCCAAGACTGGTGCCTCCATGATCATTTTCTTAATTTGGGTGAATGCTCACTTTGCTTCCAGACTCCACTCAATATTTGTGTTTTTCTTCATCATTTCATTGAGTGGCTTCTCTATCTCAACAAATCTAGTAATGAATCACTGGACAAAATTGATCTTCCCAAATAAAGACCTCATTTCCTTCTTGCTTTCGGGCATCTATAAATTTCGTAGCGCTTCAACTGTCTTAGGGTCGATAGATATACCCTTCTCAGAGACAATATGCCCAAGAAGCTTCCCTTCAGCAACCCTGAATATACATTTCTTAGGGTTGAGGGATATTCCATACCGATGATATCTCTCACATATTTGGGTGAGGTGGGCGGAGTGATCACACCTATCCTGATAAAATACGGTCAAATCATCTATGTGGATGATTATGCATTGGTTTACTAGGCCTTTAAATGCAATGTACATAGCCTTTTTAAATGTCGCCCCTGCGTTGATCAGGCCAAAGGGCATTCTCCGGTATGCAAATATTTTCCACTTGGTGGTGAACATCATTTTGTCTCTATCTTCATACTTAACCATGACTTGGTTATACCTAGAGTACCCATCAAAGAAGGACATCATTTGTGATCCATTCACAATTTGCAATACCTCATCCAACAAGGGGAGAGGGTGATTATCCTTCTTAGATGCGTTGTTTAAATTTCAAAAATCCATGCAAAGGAAAATTTCACCACTTTTCTTACTCACAAGGATGAGGTTGGAAACCCACATAGTGTGCTAGATCAGAAAGATAATCTGGGCTGATAGCAGTTTCTAGACCTCTTGATGGATCAGAGGTTCTATCAGTGGGTTTATCAGTGTTTGCTTCTTTTGGAAAGGCTTAGCATCAGGTTTTAGTGGGATAGTATGGGTCATGATGGATGTGTCATAGGTTTTCAAATCCTCATACCCCCATGCAATTACTTCAATGTATTCCTGGAGAACCGCAAGAATCTTCTCCTTCTCCTCAGGGGAGTAGAAGGTGCCAATATGTACCAATTATTCTTCACCGGCCCAACCAATGTTAAATTTCTTAGATTTTCCTCCCTCAAAGGAGGATGATACCTTTTCCCAACCCCAAGGCTCCAAGTCAAAGATTTTTTCTAGTGCTACCATCCCCTTAGGGATGGTGTTGGTTGGCAAGTGTATGAACCCATCATCTTCTTCACCCTGCCCAGTATCTTTGTGATCTCTTTCTTCCACTATCTGGTCTTTGAAAACACCAACATTGGCCATGAAGGCCAAGATATGTTGATCATCCTCAAAGACCTTAAAGTGGGTGACATTGTCTGGAATGGACGGGGTGGGGACCATCTCAATGGAGAATTTCTAGAGCTGGGAGCTAGCCATTGGCTCAAGAGTGCTGGTAGATACAACAAGGGCATCTAGAATGTAGTTCCTTTTCTGGGGAATAAGTTCAATGCCGAAGGCATCAAAATATTTGATGAGACTCCATGCCCAATTGCGGTACGCGGCCAACCTTTTATCATGACAAGTGTATTGGCTCTGGACCTACTTTACGATCAACTCTGAATCACCCAGTGCTGAGAGGCGACTGATTCCCATTCTTAGTGAAAATAGGAATCCAAGGACCAAGGCCTCATACTCCATGATGTTGTTCATGCAGTTGAACTACAGCCTGTAAGATGTGAGGAAGGATTTTCCCCACGGGCTGATCAATTCCACTCTGGCCCCACAGCCTTATTTTGATTGGGACCCATCAAACTTAAGGGTCCACAAGTCACTGTCCATTATCTGGGGATGGGAAGACGAAGTGGCCTTTGGATTATTTCTAGGAAGGTTGGGAGGAGTTTCCTCTGACTCTGATAGCATGTGGGTGAGGTTTTATTTTGAAGACGCCTATGGCCAGGATTCCTAGACTAGCGGTGCCATGGGGATATCGCCAGAATGATTATTGGGTCCAAGAAAATATGCTTCATGTTTCTTTTATTGGAGGGCATTGATTTGAATGGTAGCAGCCAAAATACAGGGCTCACACTCCAATTCTAAATGTTTCTAATAATGCACCCGGCACCAGGTGCTAGATAAGAGTGTAGTCGGGGTCGTTGATGTACCCTATGAGTTAACCTCACCCCTTATTTTTTCATCCAGGTCTTACGTTCTCTGAGAAATTAGGGGATCCTCCCTGGGGGTGAAATCAAAGGTCAAGATTTCTAGGGGTTAGTACACCCCAAGGGAAGCCTCAGAGAATAGGACTTTGTTCACCCTCCCAACTTTAGTGAGGGCCTATTTCATCTGAGGCTCACTTTCTACCAAGATCTGGTTAGATTCTCCCTCCCAGGGGAGCCACAAGTGGGAAAAGTCAGTGGAGAAATACCTGTTAAGGGACTTGGACCAATTCTAACTTAATAGCATCCTGTAAGTCTCTAGGATGTCCATGACTTAGATGTCAATTATGCTTTCTATTCGGTGGTCTTGGGTGAGCTAAATCTAGACATTCTTTAGCTCACCTACCATTTTCACAACAGTTTTATCCAGCTGGACTACTGCGCCTTTGGATGGAGTGGGATGTAGTCTGAGCTTCTTGCATATTGATAAGGGCATGACGTTGCTTGAAGCACTAGAATCTACCAAGCAATTATGTAGGTTCTTCCCTTGTATGTTTAAGCCTAGTAAGAAGGGAGGATCCTCAATATTTCCCTAGAAGAAAACTGCATTGGCATCGTCAAAAGTGATAGTTTTGGGTGGGCGACTGATAGCTTCTGAGTTTCCCAAGAGCTTCAGAAGAGACTTCCTCTACTCAGGAGAGTTCAGCAAAACCTCCATCAAGGTAATGTAGGTGGTGGTGCATTCCAACGCCTTTGTGATGTCAAACCTCCCCTTAGGGTATTGTTGGCTTCCCTTGGCCAGATCCTTAGCTTGGTTAGAGCTATACCCTTTCAGCGGGAAGGAGCGATCAGTTGTGTTTTCCCGGGGAGGGGTGTCTTTGGGAGGTGTAGGCTTGTAAAATGGTCCATTACTAGCCTGACTCCAAGTTTTGTAGGGAGTTCATGGGTTGGTGAAGGCATTGGCCTTAAAGGCCAGAATAGATTCATCAAAGAACCCTTCTAGTTCAGGTTCTTCTTCATCCTCTTTTTCTATTCCAAAGAAGATGGTCTTACACGTGAATGCACCATGAGTGAGCTCTTGTATGTGAGGTTCTGGGGGAGTAGGATCGGTATTTTTTTGTCTGTCCAGCAGGGAGATCATGATGAACTTTTCTAGCATGGCACAATTCACCTTAGAATGAGACCTAGTGTTGTACAATCTACACCAGTTAGTTAGGGCCTAGAGTTCTGTGACTGATGTGAAATGGGAAGGTCCAGCATTTACCTGATTGGTGTTTTGGTTTGGAGGAGGACCTTCGGTGTTAGCATTGTTGTTCTATTACTATTGGTTGGGTCAGGGCCCATTGTTGTAATTTGTTCCTCCAGCATTGGTATTTTTTTGGCCAGAGAAGACATTCCATCTTTGGGAATTGGTGTTATGGGTCACCAAGGACCCCACCTTTAGCTATCCCATGTCCACAGTTAGTGAGGACAATAGTCACCAAAGGGATTCAACTTCAATGGACAGCTGGGTGTTCACGTCACAATGTGATGGTTGTTGTTGTTAGTTCCCGGAGAAGGCGGTAGCAGCTATTGGAGTTGAGGGCGGCAATCCCCCAATCGCAGATGACTAGAAGAAAGGCACTCTAGAAGGTTGTGTCGATGGTTGTGTTTTCTTCAGCTGGTTCTAGGGAATGAATTCCAGACCTAATATTGTTTGGGCTTGCGATGGGCATATGTACTAGGCCTATTGGTCTATTGACAGTTGTGGGGGATTCATGGCCATCACATGGTCACCCATTTCGTGATTGGGGTTGTATCCATTGGCGTAAGAAGTTCCACTAGGTGTCATGTTGAAAGGCATGCTCTGCCCAATCCCGCCTGAAGATTTGTTTAGATTGAGGGACAACTCCAAGGATAGGTTGTAAACCTTTGCCAGAGTATCTCAGTTAGTGGGGGTGGTATTTATCCATAAGAGTGGAAAAAAAAGGGTCCATTGTATTCAGGTATGTCTGGATGGTCACTTATGGGGATGGGAGGAAAGGAATTGTGCACCGCTTCAAGGTGCGTTGGAACTGATGGTTAAATCCTACAAGGGGTTTGTTTAGTTCCTTCTTGATAGAGATGAACTAGTTGTGGGACCATACTGGGTCCATGTGTACATGGAAGGCATCCAAGAAGGCATCTTCCATGTCCTGCAAACTGTTGATGGAGTTAGCGGGCAGGTTAAGGTACTAGTTCATCTCATTTTGTCTCAAGGATAGAGGGAACATTTGGGCCACAATGTCTTGATGTTGGATCCGGTGTTAGTTCATGGCATCTTTGTACACCCATAGATGCTCTTTTGTAGTTCGTGAGCCTAAGTGCTCATATCAGGGGCATATCTTTTTTGGGTGTGCAAGAAGATCGTTGGTTGCACCTGAAAACTATCCCATCGGGGACCCAGTGTTACTGAAGTATGCAACCATCGGGGGTGTTGGATTTTGGCTAGATTGAGTGTTAGTCCTTGGGGTTGTCTTGGAGACTTGGGTATTCTAAGATGTATTAGATCCCTAGACAATGTTGGCTGGCTTGGCTTTCAGGTTTTTCTTCTTTCAAGAGAGAGGTTCAAGTTCAACAAACCTTCCAGGATTGGGGGCTGATCTAAGGATTCTTTCAAATCAAGTGGGTGAAAATGATCCAATCCCACTAAATTTCTACTTCCTAAAACTATGGCTTGGGGAATCCTCAGGCGGTGTAAAATCTAAATCCTTAGAAGGGGATGAGCTCATGCCCTCCTAGCGCTAGTTTTTGTTGACGGGACTTTGTGACCGAGTCTGCCAATAGATGTAAGTTGTCACTGGGTACCGAGGTACTGGACAAATTCACCTATAAAGGCTGTTCGGGGAATAAATTCTCTGGGCTTCAAGCACGTGAGAGTTAGGTCTCGATGATGCGGGAGCTAATTTTGGAGTGTGACTATTTAGTTCGGGAGGATAGCTGGTTTTCTTGGCTCATCTTCTCTGGGGATTTAGGTAAGTGGGGTTTCCTGCAAGTACTCATTAGTCAACCAAATAAACTTCAAAAGATAGGACAGGGTTAGAAGTATTCCATCTACCTATAGTCATGCAAATACATTTAAAACATCAACCATACTCTAACATACTACACTAAAATACTGAATGCACATAGAACCATCAGTTCATACATAATCAATAGCGAGGGGAAAAGAAGGTCGTTAATCTACTTTAAAATATCAAAGAAAAAGACATCATAAACATACATCACAAAAAAACATTAATCCAGAGATCAAAATGCCAATAGCATCATTTCCAAAACTCCTCTTTCTTCATTAACAGGTTTTCCAATGAGCACTAGTGTATACAATAATGGCTTCAAGGGAGCATCTATCTACTGAGAACTTCTAAAGAACTAAGGAGCATTGAGTTCTGCAACTACTAGAAATGAAACTAAAATTCTATAGCTATTGACTGCAGAATCATAAATTTTGTCGACCCCTGGAATGAGGTCGAACTTGCTACTTATACATAGCTTTGCCCCAAAATTAACCTAACTTATTTTTACACTCAATAATAAAATACAATTTCTGAAGGCTGGTACAACCTGCACCATGCTACAACAACCTTGAGAAGAATAGAGGTCTAACATGTCAGAAGAATGAGACAAGAAAATAGGTATGGAAGATTCAACCTCGAGAAGAGAGCCAGAAGGAGAATAGAAGAAATATGATCCCCTGGGGATTGAGGCTACATGCCTCATTAATGGAAAAGTGACTCACTATCTCTAATGTGCTAGGTCCTATGATGGAGTGGTACCTTGGGAAAACCACCTATTAGAATCATCCCTCAAGCCGACATGGCTTGCTGGGGTCACCCACTTTCTGACACCCTTATTAACTACCTAACAATAACCGGTCAGCTCCGAGGAACCTAGATGTAGATTATCCAAAGAATGAAAAACTGTGCATCTGAAACTCTAGGATATGGGAGCTTACGCTCAAAGAAAAATAAATACAAAATGTGCTCTGCTAGTGAAAATCTCCAGACTCCAAAGGACCTTATTGCTCCTTAGTATTATTGAAAATTTTGAGGAGCTGGGTGATTCCATCCTCATCGATGTCCCTAAGCTTTTCCCAATGGTATTTAGCTACCTCCAACTACTCACCTAGATCTGGAGTTTTTTCCTTGAATTCAGTGGCCATCTTCACGGTGTCATGGCTTGTGAGCACCATGCAAGATATACGGGACATTGTTGCTTCATCAATTTCTTCTGGGGACTAGTATCAAGATTCCATTAGCTCATCAAACTTGCCTACAACATATTCCTCTGGGGTACACATCTTAGTATTGAAGGTATCAACTCCTGAAAGCCTTGTAATGAATGCCTTGTATAAATTCAAAGAATAATCAATCTCTAGCACCTTGTCCCATAGGGCCCCTACCAGTTGCTTGGTTATCTCCAATTTGAGATCAAGTCTAGAGTGCTGGGTTTGGACAAAATCAAAGGACTCCTCTCCCAAAATTATGGCATTAGAGACAATTTCCTCCCTATGCTCATGAGGTCTCCTGACTCACCTACACAAGCCTCATACTTCTCAACCTCTCCCTCCCAGATGGTAATGGTAGTTTTAGCCTGATGCACCATATTCTCAGCTGCATAAAGGTTGGGGAGTGTGGTCACTAGGAAATGGTGGACATTCCCTACTTGTTCTGCTACCCAATCATTAGCTACCTATGCTTTATTTTTCATACTTCTGAGCACATCAATACCACCCTATGGGAGCGGTGCTCCAGATGAGGAAGCTTTTGGAGGAATGGCATTGATGGGTTGGGCAAGCTCTGTTAGAAGTCTGACAAGATTTGCAGTCTTCTCCTTTTTTCCCTAAACTTTTGGGCCTCCTTTTCATAGCGGGCTTCTACCGCCTTGGCCTCTTCTTTCATCAGGTCTAACTCACTCTGCTTTCCCCTCTTCCCCAGAGATACCTCCATGATTGCATAATCCTCAACCTTTGTCATTGCCTTGTCTACACCTAGGGAAGGTGTTGCGACTACTGCAATTGTATCTCTGTTTGGCCCAGTCTAGAGAGTATGGACTGTCTAGGCTTTCTTTGCCTTGGGAGGATTCTATGCTTGCGCCATCATCTCTTCAAAGAGAGATGGGCCTTGGCCGGTGCCGAGGCCTTCATTTTTTTTGATTCCACCAACCATTGTGGTGGTAGGGGTGGCCATGCTGCCAAAGTTTGATCCTATGAATCCCTTTCAGGATTCTATGGTGCATCCCTAGTATTTTGAGCCTCTTTGGACTCTTTCCCTATATCTTTAGGACCATCGGCATCATCCACCTTAGTGGCATTAGTATCATCTACTCCGATGTCCACTTCCTTAGGAGTGTCAGACCCTATATTTATATTCTCGGGGTTCTGCTCCTCATCTTCCTGCTATTGCTGGTGTTGTTCCTTAGCCTTATCTTTTAGAATGTCCTCTCCTGTCAGAACATCTTCTAGAGGTGGGTGAGGTATTTGGCCAAAGTTCAACAATGTGGCCACTGAAACTACCTCACTGAATATCACCTTCTTCACAGGTGGTGTCTAGAGCATGGCAGCTGAGGTCACAGTTGTTCTCATAGGTCTAGTTCCCTCGGATGATTTCAGTTTCTCATCCTGTACTTGCCTGTCCTCTGTGGTGCTTGCAACTTGTATCTCTAGGATGTCAGAGATGTTCATCTATTCAGGATCCTTTCTTGGTTCTACCCAGACTTCCTACTCTTGGGAAGCTTCTTTCTCTGGGGTTTTCTTCTCAAGAGGGACCACGAGTTCCTCTTGGGCAGAAATTTCTTCTCCTACCTTCCCAATATCCCCTATAAGTTCACCAGTTCATCTATCCCAAATATGTCATCAAACTCATCATGTGGAGGGGAGGTCTCCTGGGGATCTTTGGGTTGATTGTCCAACTCCAGAGACTCTAATGAGACAATCTGTATTTCAAGGATGGTTGGCATCCCGAGCTCTAGCTCCACCTTTGGCTGAGGACCAGTTTTCTTTTTCTTTTTCCTCCTTGTTACCACAGGGGGCCCTGCATCCAACATGGCTACCTATTTTTCCTCCACCCTGGTCCCTGTTGCTTAGACCATTAATGCTGCAAGTGAAGGGGAAGTGGGAGGGCACACAGGTCTGATCATAATGGTCAGGGTGGCCAACCAAGTGATTAAATTTTCTTTCATTTGCTGGGAGGCAGCCAACATTTTCTGCATCTGCTCCACTATGGGAGTAGCCGTCGGGACTTGAGACAGGGTCCCTACCTTCCTCTTTCCTCTATCCTTGCCTTGTGAGGAGGTTCTGACCCCGGAAGTTAAACCCCACACAAACGGGCCAACTTTATGTGTACTCCTTGGGCATGCCTTCTTAAAATATGCATGAGTGTGCTTGATCATGTTGTGGGTGAGGTCCTCTATTGCTTCTCCCTCCTACCCATCCCAATCTACCAAAGGGAGGGCCATTTTATCTACTCCTTTTTCTTTGTATTGTGGGTCTACTATGGACCCGGTATCTGAAAATTCATCCAGGAACTTCTAAAGCTTGAGCCTCTTCATCATTCCCATTATCATCTAGATGAAATGATGGTTCCAAGTTTCAAATTCATCCTAGCAGTCTTCCCAAAATTCCTCCATGTGATACTCATGGGGCTCTGATGCTTGGGGAAGTTTCATTGCTAGTTTTCCTAGCAGGTCAAAATTCTTCCACTCCAGATAGAACTCTGATAGCCCTAGACTTTTGAGCTCATTGTCTTCCTCCTTTGCCATAGTCAGACTACAAGAGTAATTCCCACAAGTGATTGGGAATGAGATAGTTGTCTCCTTCTTCACTTTGAAGAGAGCATGCAGGTCCAAGATCTACCTATAATACTCTAAAAGGATTATTTTATCCCCATAATTCTTAGGCAATAAATAGGGTTTCCCAAAGAAGCCGGTCACCCGAATGTAGGTATGATGTTGAAATTGAATATAATAATGGCCATAAGTTTTGACCCAGTCCATTGCCTCATTAGAGAGCCAGTACCCAGTATCTTGAGTAGGTGTGAGGAGGATGTAGTAGATGAAGGCATTGTTCACCCAACAAAAGCTAAGGAAACTAGCCTCCCATTGGATCTATGGAAATAATCCCAGGAAGCATTCTGGCTTGGGCCAATATTGACTACGCCCGCTATAAGTAATCCATTTTTGATGGGGTTTTGTTGCACCAGAGCCCACATAACATAATATGTCATGTAGAATTTGGACGACTTGGTGACCTGGAGAAATTGGGAGTCCACATGATTTGCAATAATGGTGGCCCAATCAAAATTCTTCTCACTAGAGCAGATGCCCTACAGGAAATAGTACATCCATGCCAAGAATTCCCAGGCATGGGGTTATCTAAAGACCCTACATGATGCAATAATCCCCATCTATATGCTTTCTTTGAATTCGGTCCAGGGGATTTCAAGCTTCATTATCTTGAAGTCTTTCCTTGGCACCTTAAGCCATTTGTTGTTGAGGTACTGTCAGGCCATGTGTTCTAACTTTTGAAATTCCTCCAAGGTCAGCGCCTGAGTTAGGATGGCTACATCATCAAATTGGGGAATTCCTAGTCCTACCTAAAAGGTCATAGCATCCAGAGACACCATAGGCATTGGATATCCGGTTGGGACTGGTGCAGCAAGCACAATGGCCCAGATGACGATATTATAGTGTCCTGCTAGAGTGAGAATGAGCTCTGGGGCTTGCATGGAGTGGGGGAAGAAAGAAGCTTTGAGGATCCCAGAATCACCCACATTGATGGCTAGTGGATCTTCGGTTGTTTGTAGAATGAACATCATTTTCACTAGAGCCTACATTTTAGACCACATTTTGACATTGGTGTTGGTTGTCAGCTAAATTTTGGAATCAATCTTTGCTCCCGCAATGGTGTCTCCCTTTAGATACTTTATTGTCAATGGGTGTTTTTCTAGGGTCTTCTTGACCTTTGTCCTAACAGCTGCCCAGGTGGCATTAGTGGTGGGGAGAATTAGGCTCCTGGGTGGAGATGATGCCAAAGCTTCCGACATGATTGATGAGTGGTATTTAAACAACCTCCAAGGAAAGACGACCTTTAGTATTTATATAAAACAAAGCATCATTCTAGATTTCAAAGGTCTTACCATCGTGTCACACCTATTCCTGAAAGAATTGTTAGTTCACGTCAAACTCTGGAAAGATATACATATAATAAAAAGAGTTAAGAGTGAGCTCTACCTAGGATTTTGGGGAATTTAGCACATGTGCTAAGGATAAAACAAAGGCCAAATGAAGACCTGGGACCCAGAGTCTGGAAACTAACCATTACTGACATGACCGGAGATGAGCCATATTAGGCTGACGTGGGGGTGTCACATGGTTATGTAGTAATGGGAGTTATGGAATTTACTTCAACAAATTTCCAAACATGTGAGGAAAAGAATTCCACCTGGGCTGAGCTTGAATGCATGCATGGGAGACTTAACCCGTCATTAAGACTGACTTGATGAAGGAGAGAGAAAAATGCCATGGCCAAACTGGCAAGGTGCTGAGTTCAAACCAGGAAGCCAGCTTTTTTAGATGAGATCTTCATTTGGGGTTCCTAACGCATAGGTCATGATGAGCTCACCACTGGGAAGAGTGCAGAATATACAAGAAATTCTCAGAGCCAAAGTATAGGCAAGGTTTGAAGCACGACTCACAAGCTGGCCCAAGATGGACATATATACAGACACTAACATTAATTTACACAACATATAGAATATACAAAGACACCTAAAGCTACTCTATGACAATGTACAAATCATACATTAAACTATAACTACATAGAGGGCAGACAACCCTCTGGCAGAGCCAACCCACCAACGGGAGGCAATAGAAAACAAAACTAGAGATGAAAGCGAAAGTGAAACAAAAATAAAACTAGAGAAAACAAGCGAGAACCAAAACAACAGAAACCAGAGAGGGAGAAGCCAAAGGCCTACCTAGAAACATGGGGAATGTGGGGAAGGTGAGCATGGGAGGCACTCTACAATAAGTTCACCTTCAAGAAACCACCCGTGAGCACAACAAATCACTTGTCAATTAACCACTAAGCACAGGGAGTAATTTTTTGTTTAATCACCTTAATCACCTTTGAAATTTCTTTGAGTGCTCCAATTATTTGATCGCGGTAAATGTGAGAATGATAGGTAACTTCCATTTATACCCTTAGAGTTAAAATGGGTTGCATTCTTTCTGCAAACTTTAGGACAAGAAAACCTCTGAACTCCGGGCCTGGGGATCCCTTGCAGCCACACCTTCTCGTGAAAGAAGTGATGGCAGAGAATCCAGGAGTCCAGAATCTGGCTGACTTAAAAGAAAAAAAAACTCTGAGACCTGGTCCCAAAGACACAAGAAGGCAAAAGCAAAGAGAAATACAACCCTCATGGAAGCAAATCCCAGAGGGAAAACAAAGAAAAATAAGAAACCAAAAGAAAGAGCGAAAGTGAAAAAGGGGGACCCAACATTTTGCCTATAAAATATAGGGACGGGTATGCAGGGCATAACACAATCCTTTTCAATATTGTAACCATACATGAACTGATTCCCATGTGCCATATAATAGAGAAGTCTCCATGTCATATTCATCAAATAGCCAAGATAAAGATGTTCCCAAATCAAGTTCCAAAGAACTTCCTAGTTCAAATTCTAAGGAGGTTCCTAGTAGAAGTTCATCATTCACAGGGAAAGACAAGGAAAGAGAAAAAAATAGTATTCATAGTTCAAATGATCAAGACTCTAGTTCTCCTAATAGTTCAAATGGTGAAGACTCACATCATAGAACTTAAACATACAATGTATGAGTCAAACTATAATGAAGTCATAACCTTAACCCCAATAGACCTAAACTCTCCCAATGATCCTTTACCCTTGATGCATCCCAAACTCATTGATGGGGAATTAGCTGAGCCAAATGAACCATATATATGTATTCCAAAATGACCATTCTCTTGATTTGTACCATAATATGGTTGAACCTTCTTCCACCTATGAACCATATAAAGAGGAAAAAAAATGGGAAGGTATCAAGTTTCTTAGTCAAAAAATAAAAGAAAAAAAGCAAAGATCTAGTGGTGAAAACCACCAAAGGGTTGTACTAGATCAAGAAAAAAATAAAAATAAAAAGATGAATCTGACAGTAAAAACCTCTTTGAGGTACATAAGGATAAGAAAACTGATACCTTTCCCAAGCATTATGAAGAAAGATCACACATTTTGATTGAACCAACAAAAAACTGAACATTGGAACATAAGAAGAACCCAAGATTATCTATTTGGCAACATCTTTATCTAAAGAGGAAAGTAAAAAATTTATGGAATTCTTCAAAGAAAGGAAAATCAATTTTACATGGTCATATGACAACATGTCAGGGTTAGATCCAAACTTAATAATGCACCATCTCAACATAGCTCCATGAGTTAAGCCTATGAAACAAAAGTTATGGAAAATGCACCCCATATAGCCTTGTTAGTCAAAGAAAAATTGAATAAACTCTTGGAAACCGGTTTCATTCAACCCATTGCATATGCCGCACGTATTTCAAGTATTATACCAATTTCTAAACTTGATAATAGTATAATGCTTTGAACAAATTTTGGAGACTTACATAAGGCATGTCCTAAAGATGACTTCCCTATTCCAAGTATTGGCGCCATTGTTAATCTTACAACGAGACATGTTCTTATTAATGGATGGATTCTCTAGATATAATCAAATCAAAATTACACCTAATGATCAAGATAAAACAACCTTCACATGTGCATGGGGTACATTCTATTGGAATATGATGCCCTTTGGTCTTAAAAATGTTGGAGCCACTTATCAGAGAGAAATGGCTACAATTTTCCATGACATGATGCACACCTTTATGGAAGATTATGTAGATGATATTTTAGCCAAATCATATACAAGAGAAGAACATATACCAAGCTTGGATAAAATCTTCACAACACTTGAGAAATTCATGGTTAGGCTAAAACCAAAGAAGTGTGCATTTGGGGTGAAATCAGGAAACCTCTTGGATATATTATGTCAGAAAAAGGAATTGAAGTTGATCCAATGAAAGTAAAGGAAATTATAGAAATGGGACCTCCAAGAAATATAAGTCAATTGAGATCATTGCAAGGAAGACTCCAATCAATTAGAAGGTTTACATCTCAACTGGAAGAAAAATGTCACTATTTCACTCAATTTCTCCATAAAGAAATTACCTTTAAGTGTGATTACAACTATGATGAATCCTTTGATATACTAAAAAAGTATTTGATGAATCCTCCAATACTAATGGCTCCAACACCTGATAAATATTTGTTACTCTACATTTTAACAAAAAAGAATTCATTAGGAGCTTTGCTAGATAAAGAAGATGAGCAAGGAAAAAATGCTATTTACTACATCAACAAAAATTTGGTTAAGTATGAGCTTAACTACACCTTCATAGAAAGAGCATGCCTAGTGGTGGTTTTTTTTCCCAAAAACTATAAAAATATATGCTAGCACATCAAGTCAAGTTAATTGCTAAGATAGATCCTTTCAAATATCTTCTTAGTAAATCAGATCTAATAGGAAGGTTATCCAAATGGGTTATGGTTCTAAGTGAATTTGATATAGAGTATGCAGATTGAAGAGCAATGAAAGGCCAATTTATGGCAGATCAACACCAACGACACCTATATCAAGTGATAAACCAATGCAAATAGAACTTCCTGATGCAACAATTATTACAGTTGCTCTCAAACATGGAAGCTCTATTTAGACGGATCATATACTCAACATGACTCGAGGGCACAAATTATTTTCATCACACCTCAAGGTTATACTTTACCAAACTCCTACAAATTTTTGTTCCCATGCACCGATAACATTGTTGAATATGAAGCACTAGTGATCAGGATAAAGATGGCTTTAGAATGAAGAATCACATAGCTGCAAATCTTTGGAGATTCGCAACTAGTCATTAATCAAATAAATGATGAACATCAAACCACGAATGATAAATTGATGCCTTATAAGAGACTGGTGGATAATCTTAAGAAGTATTTTATGATGATCACCTTTGAACAAATCCCAAGAGTAGAGAACAAAGAAACAAATGCAATGGAAACATTGGCTTCACTTCTACAAGTACCTAAATAGAATATACGATATGAGTTCTTGGTGGAAGAATTGGTAAAAACTTCCTATGACCACCCCGAATCTCAAATTATGTCTAATTGTTGGTCCTGACTCCCGATTGTATGGTCCTATCCACACTTACCTAAAAGACAAAACCTTAGCTTTGAACCAATCCTGAAATGAAAAGAGAAACTTCATACACCAAGCTTCACATTATGTCCCAATATCTTACACATTGTATCATTAAGGTCTTGATGGGACATTGCTTACATGTTTAGAGGATGAATAATCTAAAACAACCTTGCAAGACGTTCATGAGGGTATTTATGGGTCAACCTCAAGTGGGTTTGCCTTAGCTAAGAAAATCATTGGGATGGGGTGTGTATGTTAAAAATCTACCTGTTGGGATCACGCTAAGACATGCAAACTTTAGAACATACAAATCATATTAACATATTCAAAAACATGATCAAAACAAGAGTTTCCATCATAACCTCCGATGAGCCAAACAAGTGCACCCAAGCCTTGTTGATTTTCTCTTAAAGAGTAATGCGAGTATGCTCTCCCAACACAATAAATCTAAATCCCACTATGATTGGATGATGTTTAATTATGCAAGCTAATAGACATGATGAAGAGCTCAAGAACAAGTATGAAGAACATGTCTCAAGCTTTCATCAAGATAATGATGCAAATGCAAAGATGTAAACTAAAATTTCATGCATGAGATTGAAAAAAATAACTAAATTCATTCCATTATGCCTAAGATGTAATATCTGGATTCAAACTTGAACTTAAAACATGAAAGTGAACTAAAATGCTAAAATGCTTAAAGAGTTCTATAGCTAAACTAGCATGATAATAATGCAAAAATAAGAGATGATTTTCTCTTGGCAAGAGCCTCTATTTAAAGAGTTTTGGAGGGAAGGGAAGGGCTTAGATGAGGTGGAGCACATGTGGCATCCACCTAGATGCCACATGGAGGACACAAGGGCAAGAGGACAAGCCATGCAAAAGTCAACACAAGCCTTTAAGGTTTGAGTGGCTCAAAATTTTCTCACACGTGTGAGCAACTCTTGGGGAATGGAGTGGGGGACAAAAGAGTGGCTACATTAAGGGAAGTTTGTGGCTTCCTTTTTGAGGAGTTGCTCACACATGTGTGAGCATTTCATTAGTGCTAAAAGGAGTAGGAATCACATTTTAAGTATGATTAGTGTGTGTTTTAGTGATGAAGTAGGTTTATTGAGAAGGATAAGTAGGGTAGGGTAGGAATAGAGTAGGTTTCTAGGTAAGATTAATAGGTCTCTATGTTGGGTTTAGATTAAATTTGAATTTAATATGAGTTTAGAAGAATATTAGAAATGTGGAGGAATAAATAAATTTGAAATTTATTTAAAGGGAATTATGGAGGTCAGGTATTAAATAAAATTTAATACATTAGAGGAATATAGTATCTAAAATAAATTTAAATACTATAGAGAATGAACTATATTTAATTAAATAAATTTAGTTAAATAAAATAGAGGAATATAACAAATATAGTTAATTAATTAAAATCAACTATAATGTTACAGGAATATTAATTAAATTGATATAAGGATCTGATTTTAGACTTCTACATTTTGCCCCTCTTTGATGCAGTGTCAAAAGTGGTGTCATGTCAAAGAAAAGAAAATAAGATGCCCTAGAAAAATTGGGAAGATCTAGGGCGATGATAGTAAAGGAGTGTGCCCCCTCGAGAAAATAATAGAAAAAATAATTTTTTGTAAAATTTTCTCGAAAAGGCGGAAAGAGGGAGAAAGACAAATTGCATGACCTATCGGGAAAGAATAGGGCTAAAAATAGGGACCAAAACAGAGAAAATGGGGACCAGGAAGAAAAATAGGACTCAAGGGGCATATAAATAGCCCACTGGGGCTCAAGGAGAAGTCATTTTCACTCATAGAGAGCTAAAAGAGAAAGGAGAAGAGAAGAAATGGCAGAAGTTGAAGAGTGCGCATAGCTTGGAGAGTGGATTAGGGTGTACTAGTGACCTGCAGACATAGGACCACCGGTGAGTAGTCAAAGGCCTCCTCGTGCTTTGCATAATTAATGCTTAATATAGTATTTATGACACCCTTAAGGTGCAAAAAACTGGCCCATAGTGGACATTGCAATCGCCAGACCATCATCTACATGGACGGTGATCGACAGATCATCATCTTCATAGATGACTGATCTGTGATCACCGACTGTGCAGACATAGATCGTGAGATCACCGTTTGCAAGGGAAGAGATGAAAAGAGAAGCTAGGTGGAGACGGTGAAGAAATTCACCATCTGCGCCAATAGAAAGATGGTGGGCTAAACTATCATCTCCATAGATCGGCAGCTATGATGATCCACCATCTGTGTGGGTGAATCAACATCTCCACCGATTGACCTAGAAAGAGAAGAAAATAGAGCAAAAAGGGCCCAGGGGGCATTTTTTGATGCCCCAAACGTAGGAAGAAAAGTAACTGACATGAGTATCTATGGCTACAGGAGGACACGATAGCATTTTGATCCAGGGAGTGTTACCCAAGGACGATGGCACTATCATAGGAGATGATAGTAGAGGAGTGGGGAAATGTCACACTGTGTGGCCTAGAGAATATTCACCGATGGCCCCATCTTAGAGGTCATAATGCATTAATGTCAGCTTTAATTGAGAGGTGGAATAGTACCACCTCCAGTTTTTACTTCCCTATAAAGGAGGTGACTATTACTCTGGATGATGTGTGGAGGATATATAGAGTGTCAATTCAGGGGCTTATACCCGAGTATTTCTTTGAGGGGTCTGCACCACACATGGAGATGGTGTTCAGTCGACCATTTGTAGATATCCTGACAACATGATAGTGGATGTCTTGGGCAGGGGGTATAGTGGCGAGGCCACAATTGTGGTGGGTAGCCTTATACTTGGCCGACTTGATAGGGGGCACATGATGCTAGATCATGCAAGACACGGGTTTCCAATTGGATGGGCACGTGTTCTCAGTAGCATGCTAGAGGAGGACATGACACAGTACTACTAGGGATATACCATCCTGGGATAGTTGTATTATTATTTTCACATGTGTGCCTACCGTAAGGGCAGGGCACTAGGGGCATGGGTTACATTATTACTAGTGTGGACATAGGAGCACATTGCTTTCATGCACCCCATTAGGACACATGAGACCAGGGAGGCATATGAGCCTTTTGCATGTAGATATAGACCTCTAATCAGCTATGAGTCGACAGACACGATAGGATACTAGCGGCATACATTGGATGAGATGGGATAGATAGAGTGGGCACCATATGCAAGGTGCAAGGCATGAGGTCATCAAGAACCACAACAATAGGGATATGTAGAGGATGGATTCTATACATGCAAAAATGGGTGGAGGAGAAACATGGACCAGAGGAGTGGTTGGCATGGCCAAAATATTTTATAGAGAAAGGTTTTAATGGTATGAGATAACATTGCTAAGGATTATTGCATTTGTTTTGCATGGCCTAAAGTCTATTAAGGAAGGTTTGTTTAGAAAGATTTCTAGCTTATAGGGTGCATCTCTCATATGATATGTAGGTATATGCCTTCAAGGGTGCACCAACTGATGGGTCAGATATAGGACGCAGTTTCGGATGGGTTCCCTCAACCACTGGTGACTTGGGAGGTGGATAGTATCTAGGGATTGGAGTAGATTTAAGGGGGGCTAGAGGATCATGGATGGTGATGATAGAGGTGCCATGGATTAGGTATTGGGAGGCTATACATGATACACGAGTAGTTCCTGCATATGCACAGTGGTGTGTGACACACAGGCCGATCAGATTGACTATTCCTGGTGTAGTTTAGACAAATGAGCAGCCAGCCAGAGGAGAGGAGGGTGGTGGACAAGATGGAGATGATGGAGATGGATGGGATGGTGGAGATGGAGGGGATGGGGGGAGGAGAGTCTGACTGAGAGTAGTCATCATGAGGCAATGAGGACAAGTAGATATACCTATAGGGAGACAACCACCAGTGATCCTAGATATACATGTACCGATATAGGGACAAGGCCAGGGGCTATCGAGATAGGGGCTACCAGAAAGGTACATAGTTTAGGAGGTGCATGACACTATCGTGGCAGAGTGGGATATCCTACAGACAAAGATCTAGAGATTATAGGGGCTCTTAGCAACAACATAGGTGAAAGAGAGAAGCATAATGGTAGAGATGGCATGGGTACAGGGACTGCTAGCCACCTCTTAGGCCATGGTGAGTAGTCTATAAATGGATCTAGCCCATGTATAGTGGGCATTAGTGGAAGAGACAACACATGGAGATGGGGCGCAGAGGGCAACAGACCTACTACAGGAATGGGTGGATAGCAGAGAGTTCACTATAAAAAGATAGGATGAGGAGGCCCTGAGAGCAGAGATGGCTTCCATGACTGAGTAGATAGAGGCTCTTACTACACAGAGGGATGCTACTCAGAGATGAGAAGAGACTTATAGGGTGGAGCAGGACATAGCCCGCTAGGCAGCCATAGCTGGGGGTGTTAGTCAGGTTATAGCAAACACCTTTTCAACTCAGAGAGAGGCATGTAGGAGAGGTTGGGAGGCCACATATTATATGGGCCTATATTTTGCAACAGTGCCAGAGGGTTAGTGCCAGCCACTGTATATAGAGAGATCCATATCATAGAGTACAGGCCAACACTCATAGGCGTCAGTGGAATTACCACCTCAACCATCTAGATTGAGAGGGGGTGCGGGACTATTGTAGCCACCCTCGTGATTTATTGGATCATTCAGATACATAGTTTTGTAGTTTTTTTGAGATGTAGACATATGATGTATATGATGGACATTTTTTGATATATACAGACATTTATTATGATGGATCTATGTTGTGTGGTATGGTTGTGTTATGATTCTATATGTATATTTATATGATTTTATGATTGACATTTAGGATGGGATAAATTTATATGATTATGCTAACCTATATGTGATACAGGTGTGTGCTAAAATGTTGACACACTTCTATGGGTCATTCCATCCAAGGTTGCTCAAGAATGAGGCCTCAAATATCGACTAATAGCTCTTTAGTCATGAAGTGCAAAGGTTTGTGATGTAGGCCCTCATATTGACCTAGTTGTGCCCATGAAAGTACACCATAAAATGAGAGATTCAATGCATTAAAATGAAATCTATTCTATATGATTGCAATGCATAAAAGGAAATTAATCTAAATGATAACAATGTATGATTAATCTATGACAGGAAATATGCAAATTTAATCTATGAAAGTAATCATGAATCTAATCTACATGGATAGCCATGGATGCAAGAAGAAGAAGAAAAGAAGAGAGAAGTTGCAATATCTAAGCTTGAGTGCTCAAATCCTCCTCCAAAATTGCTCTCGAAACCTACAGCATAACAATACTATGAAAAAGATGATCTTGAATGAGAAGGAGAGGTCTCCTTTTAAAGAGAAATGGATGGTAAAGATTAAGAGGCAAAAATAAAAGGCTATGATTAAGGGGAAAAAAGCCCACCACTTAGGAAGATGTGTAGAAAAATGAAATTTATTTATTTTTATTTAATTTATTTCCTTTTTCATCAAATAAAGTGCTTTAAGTGGGGATTTTTATTTATTTAATTAAAAGAGGGGTTTTCTTTATATTTAAATAAATTAGAAGAATTTTATTTAATTAAAAGGGAGATTAAATCTTTTAATTAAATAAAAATGATCAAACCTTATGAAATATTGAAATAATTGAATTAATTACAATTTGATCAAGGAAATTGATTTGAATTGAAAATGT
>MU225010.1:194931-214984 GCA_018584345.1 Thuja plicata | reverse complement strand
AGAGGTGGAAAGAAATGGAGAGAAGAAAGAGAATTTTCCTTAAGAAAGAGAATGCCCCAAAATTAATCAACTGTTTAAGATAGAAAATTTTGATTGAGATCACGAAAGAAGATAAGGAAATGAAGATGAGAATGTGATCACAGTTGATTAAAAGTCCACAAGAAAGATGAAGGAAACCCTCTCAAACTCATAATGCAGCTTAAAAATGCAAATTAACATGAGTTCTAACAATGCAAGCTACATGAAAATGCAAAGGTGTATTTTCAATAGAGCAACTGTAACATAGGACTTTGTGTTCATCATTCATTAGAGAATGTTAAGGAACTTATTTTCATCATTGGGCCATTATTAACGGACATAAAAAAATCACACAATCATCACTAGTCACAAGCGCAACTATGAAGATATGAATGCGATTTATATCAGATTAGAATGTGGAAAGATTCTAACATAAGAATCAAAGACATAAAGGTCAAGATGACTGTGATGTTAGCTTACCCAATTTAATGTAGCAAAACCACACTCACGTCAAGGCATAGAGGCCAGGATGACCAGCAGAATGATTGTGCAAAAATAGTGAAGCATAAAGCAGGAAGAAAAATAAAAACATGCCCCATGCCCCAAGTCCTCTAGCTATGCATCACGGAGAGACTTATTAGACAAGGACACTCAACGAAAATCAATAATAGTCAGCACACAAAGAAAAGATCATGATATAGCCCAAGCAATAAGTGTTGCATTTAAAAATTTAAGTGTGTTAACTGATACTGAGTTCCAAGGATAAGGATCGAATGCTCACAAGTAGGTAAGACCACATGACAAAACTGGTTAAGACCAAACTGATAAGTGTTAAAAAACACTCAATGTCAAGGGTTGTATTGAAAAATACAGTTGGGGTGATGTTGAAAAACACAATTCGCGAGATGTCCTAAAGACTAACGCATCCAAGAGACAAAAGCTAACACAGGTATGCCCCCTAGACAAAGACAAAGACCAATTCCAGACCAAGACAACAAGGACAAGGAATGATGGAGAAAGGCTAAGTGTCAAGGACATGCACTAAGAAACAGGGGTGCAAAGGCCTCAAGTAGCACCCGTTTCCAAGTTTTCACCACTTAGATTTTATTACAATTTTTTTATTTTTTATTTTTTCATTTTTTTCTTCATTTTGTTCAGGACTTTTTATAATTTTTTTGAATTTTTTCTACCAAGGCGCCTATTTCCAGGTTTTCACCAAGGCACTTTTTCTATTTTTTTAATTTTTTTTTGTATTTTTGGAATATATAATTTTTTTTGAGATACATCAAAGCACCTATTGCTAGGTTTTCACCAAGATGATCATTTTTTTCAGGATATTTTCCAATTTTTAGCATTTTTGACAACATATCATTTTTTTATTTTTTTCAGGATCAATAATTATGTACAAAGAATGCCCCCAGACAGAATGGGCATCAAACTCCCAAGCAAGGTCACATCGCGCAGTCCCAATTTTTAGCAAGGTGGAGGACATGAGGGATTAGCAAGCTGGTGGAAGAGATGGAAGACATGAGAATGAAGGGGAATGAAGTGAAGATATCCTCAAAGAAAAACTCCTCAAGAGTACCCAAGATAGGGAAAAGAAAGAAACATCATGTAAAGCACATTTGACAAGAATGAAAGGACAGAATAGGATAAGTCACAAAAGCATAATGCAAGAGTAGGAAAGGATGTAGTCCAAAGGAGTAGACATGTCAAGAGCCTTCATAGAACCGTGTTTTACTCTTCTTTTTTTCAAATCAAGATCAAAGGGGAAAAGTATAATGATAGGCAAAAATGAATGGAGGAAGATAGATATGAAGGCTAAACATGAAAGGAATGAAAGCAAGGTCATCGTAAGATAGCTCACAAGATAGCCCAAATGTTTGTGTATAGATCAACATTGTCAAGATCAAAGAGAGAATACCGAATGGATGAAAGATGTAGAATAACTATGCATGACGCCTGATTGCCAGGTTTTCATCATGGTACTTATCCAAGGCACCACAAGGGAGTGGTTTTCACCATAGGATGAAATTATTTCTCTTTAAATTTTTTTTATTTTTATTTTTGGAAGAAAGAAAGATTTTTAGATAATGCTCCTTGAAAGGATAAACCATGATATGTCAAGGATTCAAAATGATATGCTCAAAGATGCTGATAGGGAAAGGAAGATGAAAAAGGAAAATAGAGGATAAGGTTTTATGCAAAGTGAGTGAGGTTGGAAGATAGCAGGAATAGGCAAATGAGGAAAAAGAGTAGAAGGTAGAAGGATAGTGAATGGAAGGATTTTGAAAGGGTAGACAAAAAGGAAGGCAAGATCAACATCAATGCACACCTTGAAGGGTGGAAAGAGGATGGAGGAAATGTGAATGAAGGAATACGTGAAGGAATATGGCGAATGGATAATAGAGGTTGTGGTTTAGGCGCATGGAATGAAAGAATTTTTTTGGAAGAAGATGAAGTGGAAGTATTTGGAAGCTTGAATACTTGTTTCTCAACATGAGACTCTTTCAAGAGAGAATTTGGAATCCATTTAGTCGTAGGCTTTTCATTTTATTTTGATGATTTAGAGAGAATATCTTCAATGATGGATTTTGGAACCCATACTTATCTTGTAGTTTTCTTCTTAGATATCTCTTTTGACTTTATACCCCCATGTTGATTAGAGGAGACATGGTGATATTGTTTTTTAGATGGATTCTTGTATTGCTTCTTTTTCTTGTATTGAACATTCAAGTTTCTTCCAAAAGACTTGGGACTTGTGGAGGAAGAAAAATAATATGACTGGTTTAGATGGGTGGATGGATGAAAAAAATTCAAGGGTATGCATCTATGTTTATCTTGAGGAAAGATAGGAGATGGAGGGACATAAGGACCCAAGATGGATGATGAATTAGGAGAGTTAGGAGGGGAAACTAAAGGTACATAAGGACCCAAGATGGAAGGAAAATGTGAATCCCTTAGTATTGGTGGAGGAGGTCCAAGGATGGACATGGAAGATGCAAAAGGATAATCAATAAGTTCATCAGCATGTATATGACAGCCAAGGACATCAACATCTTTAGAGTGAGCATTAGGATTTTCAATAGGATTGTTTGAAGCTTGGAAAGACTTAGGAAGAGTAGAAAGTGGAAGCGAACATGGAGTGGTAGAACAAGAATATGGAAGACTTTGATCTTGACAAGGATTTTTGGATAACATAATCACAAAATTTTCCTCTTGATTTTCAATAGGCTCAACATTGGAAGTAACAATACTATTTTTAATAACCTTAATGGAAGTATCATCTTTGGAAAGCATAAGTGGGGTAAGGTTATTTTGATTTTCAATAAGCTCAATGATGTAAGTAGTGACATGATCTTTCTTAGGAGAGGACTTAAGACAGGGTGGAATGAATGAGAAAGGGCGTAAGGGATCAAAAGAACCATGAAATGAATAAGAGACATCATGAAAAGGATTTGATGACATGGAGGTTTCTTGATCTTGATCTTTCATTATGTTCTTTTCTTTATCATTTTTAGAGTCCTCTTGACATGGAGCCACTTCTAAGGATAAGGAAGCATGTTGGAATTGTATGGGAGACTTGGGAAAAGATGGGGAAGGATTAGCTGAAGTAGGTATTATAGCATATAAAGGCTTAGGCTCTTTAGGTTTAGAATTATTTAAAGTATTTTCAGCCAAGTGAAGGTTAGCTTGAGTTTCTTTAAGAGGTATCCCTTGAGGATAAATATAGGGAACGGCATGAAAAGAAATAGGGTCTATGTCAAATAAAGGATTTGTGAAAGATTTGGCAACTTTAGGAGATGTATGATTATTGGAAGAAGTAGAGGATGGAAGAGAATAATCACAAAATAAAGGTTCATCATTAACATGATCTTTCTTGAGAGTGAAATCTTTATTTTAAGCATGAGAATACTTAGAGGAGGAATTCTTATAGAATTGACGTTTGTAATTAGCACAAAAAGCTTTCTCTTCCTCAAATTTATCATCAAAGTATTGTTCATAAAACTCATCAAATTATCTTTCAAAATTAGAATCATATGGATCACCATCACAATCTATCCAATGGGATGACCCTTTAGTAAGAACAAGCACACGATGAGGAGGACTCTTAGGAATAGAGGTGTTAGGAGTATGACTACATTGTTCATCATCATAGTAATCATAGTCATTAGAGTCATAATAAATGGGATCATCAAAGTCACTCTTCATGGAAGAGGTATCATAAGGATCATCATGTTGCTCATTATGGTATGAATTTTGAAGAGAAGCATGACTCTTGGGAGAAGTAGAAGAAGAACGAGATTGTGAAGAAGAGGAAAATCAAGATCTAGTGAAAAAGAAGATTTGGATGATGAAGAATGATGAGAAGATTTAGAAGATGAATGATGTTTGGAAGAAAGAGATCATTGTGACAAGATCATGCCTATGATCCTAGCAAAGGAATCTAATTCACTTGCTTGTTTATATATCATTTTTTCTAATTTATCATCCATGAAATTTTTTGAAGAACAACACTCTTTGAATTGAGAAATAAGTTTGAGATCATCTAACCTCAAAAGAGGTTCCATAACAAGATATTTTAAATTCATGGCTCTAGAAGAAGAGGAATCAAGAATGGAAGTGATAAAATAGATGATATTAGAAGAAGATAGACTAGATAATAAGAGGAAAAGCATCAAGAAGATGTGAAGATCTTAGGAAGAAGAGGAAGAAGCGTGAAAGAAGAAGAGAAGAATGGGATTGGGAGACTAGGAAGACATGGGAGATGTGGAAGAAAGAAGACCAAGAGTCATTTTGTGCAATTTGATACCATTTAAGTTCATTTTGATATTGAGCAACATGTCATAACACTCTTTGGGGAGACCAACTGAAGTTTTCATAAATAATCCAATCTGACCAGGACCAACCAAGGAAACTGGGAAAATGACAGGACAACAAGTTAAACAAGAGCAAAAAAATGACAGCAAATAGCTCATTGGTAGGCAGTTTCATGCGAGGAAACACTTTCTCGCATGAGGAAATGCATAGGACCGCATGAAAAAATGCATAGGCACACAAGGAAATGACAGACTAGTGAAACAGTGTAATAGCAACTAACACCAAGTATCGCGTGAGGATTCTCAAATAGCCGTGTGAGGAAATGCAGTGAACAACATGAAGAAACTATTTTCTCGCGTGAGGAAAGGACACAGAAATCAATTTTTTGATTGTTTTAAATAACCAACTAGGTGCATTAACAAATTTTATCATGAATTAGGCACACAATACAACAATCAAGGAGTTTAAGCAATCAATGTCTTTAAACAATGAGCAAGGGACAAAGAAACCTTGCACATGAACATGGATAGTGTCATAGTATTTCTACTCCATGAGAATACTACTTGTGTATGTTCTCAAATGTTTTCCAATCATGCACATAGTCCTAGAAAAGAAAATTTGGTTGCACTATGGTTCTTAGTAATGGCTTGACTCTACAAATTTCGCAATCTCAAATGGGTGAAATCCAATCTCGGTGCATTGAGGTTTTGACAAAGTCCGAGAATTTAATCAATCAAGAGCTGCTGAGGAGATCTGACAACCCACAAGAAACTACACCCGTGGAGATTTCTTCCACAAGGAAATTTATATAGCGGTTTTTGCTACCATGGTGAAAATGGCTATTACCTCTTGAGGTTTCATCCATGTGGTTGACCCAATAAAGGGAATGTCCACTACGATTAACCCTCTCTAACAAGGAAGACTCACAAGATGGACCACATGGGGACTTGGTTTGGATTCAAGGGTTCCAAGTTTTTGATTCTCCCAAAAGGGAAAAGAGCATAATCCTTTATCCTCTTCACCTCACCAAAACATAGCAAACAAGATTAATTGACCCACTAATTTGATATCACCTCATTCAAGGTTCACACAACAACCAATGACACCTATCTCCCCAAAGAGAGAAAGTATCACCAAAAGTTGAAGACCAAAACAAGTTGACCAATGAGGTAAAAATAAATCCTTCCCTACCTACAAGGGGATCTATCATCAAGAAGAGCTTCGCATGTAAGACAAGTGAATGAAGACCACTCTCTCAAGATCGCCAAAAATAGTGTTTATAGGGCCTAATTACTATGTGAAACATATATGCAAGAAAGCAAATGTAGCTCCAGTTTTAGAGCACCAATTGGAAATGTGATCTATGAAAGAAAGAAAACACTCAAGCTAAACACATGAGATGTTCATTTTATTTCCAAAATCCAAATGTTATAGAGATGCAACAAAATACCTCAAATCCAAAGCAACACGAGCATTTTTTTGTTTATCGAAGCAAGTCCAAATCAGCAATAGCAATAGTAATAGCAAATCACAAATCACAAACCACTAGAAATAGTAAACAATAGTGGTTAGCACAAAAAACAAAGATATATAAATATAGCAATAAAAAATAGATCTCTGGTATGAAATATCGTGCGAATAAACACACAGTTCCACGTGAGGATTGACACAGTGCCACATGAGGAAACAAATATCTCACGCAAAGAAATGCACAGCCTCATGAAATAGTGCACATACAGTAGAAAAATATAGAAAAATAGCAAACCAGTCTAGATCTGTAGCCTAGTGCCAGATCTCGTGCAAAGATCCACACAGAGACACACGAGGAAATGCACAGAGCTGCGTGAGAAAACATAGAATCAACAAAATTTCGCCTGGCAACCTGCAAAATGTCAGGCAAGATTTCCCTGCAGACAAAAATAGCAAGTATGGAAAAGACAAAAAATTTTAAAAATCTGAAAATAAATGACAAAAAATAGCTAAAAGGATGGAAAATGAATCTCCTGCCCCACGGTGGGCACCAAAAATGTGTGCTAAAATGTTGACACACTTCTATGGGTCATTTCATCCAAGGTTTCTCAAGAATGAGGCCTCAAAAATCGACTCATAGCTCTCTAGTCATGAAGTGCAAAGGTTTGTGATGGAGGCCCTCAGATTGACCTAGTTGTGCCCATGTAAGTACACCATGAAATGAGAGATTCAATGCATGAAAATTAAATCTATTCTATATGATTGCAATGCATAAAAGGAAATTAATCTAAATGATAACAATGTATGATTAATCTATGAAAGGAAAGATGCAAATTTAATCTATGAAAGTAATCATGAATCTAATCTACATGAATAGCCATGGATGCAAGAATAAGAAGACAAGAAGAGAGAAGTTGCAATATCCAATCTTGAGTGCTCAAATCCTCCTCCAAAATTGCTCTCGAAACTTGCAGCATAACAATACTATGGAAAAGATGATCCTGAATGAGAAGGAGAGGTCTCCTTTTAAAGAGAAATGGACGGTAAAGATTAAGAGGCAAAAATCAAAGGCTATGATTAAGAGGCAAAAAGCCCACCACTTAGGAAGATGTGTAGAAAAAGGAACTTTATTTATTTTTATTTAATTTATTTCCCTTTTCATCAAATAAAGTGCTTTAAGTAGGGATTTTTATTTATTTAATTAAAAGAGGGGTTTTCTTTATAATTAAATAAATTAGAAGAATTTTATTTAATTAAATGGGAGGATTTTAGTTTAATTAAATAAGATAAATTTTATTTAATTAAAAGGGAGATTAAATCTTTTGATTAAATAAAAATGATCAAACCTTAGGAAATATTGAAATAATTAAATTAATTACAATTTGATCAAGGAAATTGATTTGAATTGAAAATGTTCCAAATCATTGATTTAGAAAATTTGATAAATTGATAAAATGATAAATGGGGGCCCATAGTCCAAGCGACCATTTTAAGGTGCATACAGCAGGGATGAGATGCAAAGGATGGTTAATAATATACATGTAATGAACATTATTTTATGTAATGTGAAGTGAGATGTAATGCATTTTAATGATAGATGTATAATGTATAATGCTTAATGAATGCAATGGTAAATATATTAATGATTAATGATAATGCAATGAATGTACCTATGTATGCAATGAAATTGATAAGGAATAAAAGAAATGTAATGAAAGGAATGTAATGAATTGATAACTAATGGATAACTAAAGTGTAATGAAATAAAATGATAACAAATGAAATGCGATGCAATGAAATGATAACTAATGAAAACTAATGATAATGAAATGATAACTAATGGACTGCAATGAAATTAATAATGAAATACAATATAATGAAACTAATAATGCAATGTAATGAATGCCACTAAAATGAATTGAAATACAATGAACGGAAATGACACTTTGACACAACCTAAAGAATGAGATATAATAACCACTAAAATGAACCTAATGGATGCAAAATGGGATGCATGAGGATAATGTTTTTGTGTGTACCAAATAAGTCCAATAAAACCACTTAGGTAGCTAGATAGGGGGAATAAACAGAAACCTTTCCAAGAGAAAAATGCAAAGTGCAATATGACCTAGCTAAAATGCAGCTCATCTACATAATTTGTGTGCGATTTATATTGTGTTAATGTTGGAGAGCACACCCTAGTTTAATTTTGCAAAAGAAGGTATGCACCATGTGTTAGAAAACACAAGTGACATGGTTCCTTTGCGTGGACTAGACTCTCAGACAAATAGGTTGCTAGGAACAAGAATGCAAGATATCAGGTATGATGGGACCTATGAAATGTTACTCATGAGGAGACACAATATACCCAAATATTTTTAGGGATTTGGTATGCCTGAATCCTGCCCCCAGTGAGGCATACATAGTCATAACTGAGTATCAAATATAAGTTCACTAATAATCTATGATAAACAGATCATACCACAAATGACATGTATTCCAACAGGTACTTTCCACATCAAACCAAGATATGAAAGATCAAGGCAGCCATGAGAAAGACATATTGAAACACAAGATAAAAACAATAAAAAGGCATCCTGACCAAGCAGTCATTTAGTCCAAAAATTTCTTTCCATGAACAAATTTGATGTGAGGATCGATGTAAAAAGCCATCATCAGAAGGATGTATCTTGTTGGGCAAAAGAGTGATTGATTGAAATGGGAATTTGCTAGCAATTGCTTATGAATAGAATAAAGTGAGGAAAGTCAATCTGTTTATTGATTTGGTGAAAATGTTTTTGATCACTGTGTCTGGAGTAAAGCTCAGTGTTGTGGGGTAAGCTCAGTCATGCAGGAATGTAATCTTGCTACAGAAGTGGAAAGTGGTCAGGGGACTACCTGCACATATATGGGTAGTGAAGTTATTATGGAAGATGATGGTGGGAGCATGAAAGGTGGGGGAAACAGATTTTGGAGCTGACTACACATGACACCTGAGACCAGTTTTCACCATGGTACTTATCCATTGCACCACCAAAGTGGTTTTCACAAATGGACAAATTTATTTCTCATTCTCTTTTTCTTTTTTGATACTTATTATTTTTTTGATGTTTTTGGATTTTCTGCTTTTCTAATTTTTTTGGATTTTGATAGTTTTCTGTTGTACAATGGACTACTAAAGGATCAAGCATAGAATCACTTGAGATGCATGATATATATAGGATCAGGGATTGTATCTCCCTTTGGTTTAGAAATCTGATAAGCGTCGGACCCAAACTTTGTTGTGATTATGAAGGGCCCCAATGAATTAGGCTAAAAATTTCCTTTCTTGTCACACTTCTGGAGATTCTTCATATTGTACTGGAGGGTGAGATCACCAACCTAAAACTGACAAGGTTTGATCCACTTGTTGAACTAGAGATGAAGGAAATTTTGATACATGCGGAGGTGGTTTAGGGCATTGAGGCATCTCTATTCGAGGATTTCAAGCTCTTGAAAGCGAACAACTTGGTATTCATCTTTGAACAACAGATTCTTGAGAGAAATTTTGAGTGAAGGGAGCTCAATTTTGATGGGTAGAATAGCCTCAGTTCCATAGAAAAGGGAAAATGGAGTGGCTCCAGTGGGGTATGAATGGAAGTGAGGTAAGCCCAAAGGGAGGGATTGAGGTGAAGGTTCCAATTGCAGCCAGCATCATCGATTATTTTCTAGACAATTTTGAGGATACTTTTATTTGTAGCCTCTGCTTGACCGTTTCCTTACAAAAAATACTTGGAAGATTTATGGTGGGTAATGCCAAAATTTCTATATAGCTTTGTGACATCCTTGTTTTTAAAAGGTCCTCCATTATCAGTGATAATTTCGTGAGGAATGTCATAGCGATAGATAAGATAGTTCAAAATAAAATTCAAAATATATTTTCCAGTAGTGTAGGTGAGACAAACAACTTCAACCCATTTAGTAAAGTACTTAGTAGTGGCAAGGATGTATTTATGGCCATTAGAAGAATTAGGGAAAATCTGGCCAACAAGGTCGAGACCCCAGTGGGAAAAAGGCCAAGGGGTGATGGCAGGTTGAAGGGATTGGGATGGAGTGTGTATCAAAGCATCATGCTACTGACAAGGCACACATTTCTTCACATAGTTGTAGGCATCTTGTTCCATCATAGGCCAGTAGTATCTAGTGCGTAACAATTTCTTGGCCAAAGTGAGTCCACTAGAATGAGCCCCACATATTCCTTGATGTACATCCTCCAAGGATGTTTGTGCTTCATCAAAATTCAAACACCTTAGAAGAGTTCAATCAAAATGTTTCTAGGATAGGGTATTACCAAGGATCATGTAGCAAGAAGTGAGGTGAATGAATTTTTTCCATTGAATAGGTCTTAAGGAAAGTGGGGTATGTCCATCGCGAAGGTAGGAGTATATTTCTTGGTACCATGGATAATTAGGATCAACAATTTCACACACCATTTTAGAATTTGGTTTGTCACAGGAAGGGACCGTAAGGTTCTCAACAAGAAACTCACACTATCTATAGAGTTCTGGCATGGTGATCAGGGACTTGATAGTAGCCATTGCATCAAATACTTTGTTATTTGTGCACAGAATTTGTTGGAAGACTAAGTCAGTGAAATGTTTCTTGAGGCCTTCAACTGTACAGAGATAGGGAAACAACTTATCATCCTTTGTTTGATATTCATCCATAAGTTGTTTGATAACCAATTGTGAGTCACATAGCACTAACAAATTGAGAATCTTCCATTGTATGGCCTAACGGAGTCCAAGTACAAGGGCTTCATATTCTGCAATATTATTGGTACAAGGAAATTGTAGTTTATAGGATTTAGGGATGAGATCCCCTTGTGGCATAAAAAACAAGATTCCTGCCCCTAGTCCTTTTGGAGTAAAGGATCCATCAAAATAAAGTTTCCATGAGGTACTTAGGGAAAAATTAAGGACTAATTCATCTAGAAAATTGGTGATTAGTGGATGTTGTCCATGAAAAGGTGCCTCTACTAATTGATCCGCAATGACTTGTCCTTTTATATCTTTTTGATCGACGTAAACAATGACAAATTCACTAAGGATCATAACCCATTTCATCGTACGACCAGTAAGAGCAGCTTGTGATAGGAGATATTTGAGTGGATCAATCTTGGTGACCAAGTGAATCTTATGATTGAGCATATAATGACATAGCTTATGTGTGCAGAAGACAACAACTAAGCATGTCTTTTCAATGAGGGAATAATTTAACTCATAACCGATAAGTGTCCCACTAAGGTAATAAATTTCTCGCTCTTTTCTAGTGTCATCTTATTGGGCCAACATAGCACCTAATGCAACCTCTATGGTGGATATATACAAAATCAAAGAATAACCAGCAACAGGTGGCACCAGCATAGGGGGATTAGCCAGATATCCTTTTAGCTTCTCAAATGCATTTTGACATAAGAAATCCCATTGGAATTTGATATTCTTGTGTAGGAGATGAGAAAAGGATGCACCTTATCTTCCAACTGTGACATTAATCGCTTGATGGAATGAATCTTTCCTTGTAAGTTGTGCAACTATTTCAATGTTTTTGGCATTGGCATCTCTAGGATGGCTTTTACTTTCTTTGGGTCAACTTTGATTTCGTACCGTGACACAATGTATCCTAGCAACTTACCATATTGTACTCCAAAGACACATTTCTTAGGATTCAGCCGAAGCTTGTATTTCTCCAATTGCTCAAAAATGGTAGTGAGGATGGGGATGTGTGATTCTCATGTCTTGGACTTTCCCAAAAGATCATCCACATAATCTTCCATGATGACATGCAGGAGATCATGGAAGATAGTTTTCATTGCTCTCTGATATGTTTCTCTAGCATTCTTAAGGCCAAAGGGCATCACCTGATAACAGAAGGTACCCCAAGGTGTTGTGAATGCAGTCTTGTGTTGATCTTTTGGTGCTATCTTGATTTGATTTTAACCAGAGAAACCATCCATGAGGGACAACATTTCATGTCCAGTAGTCAAATACACTATAATATAATTATTGGGAAGTGGAAAATCATCCTTAGGACATGCAAGATTCAGGTCTCTAAAGTCAATACAAATGTGAATGCCCCTAGTAGGCTTGCCTACTGGTACAATGTTGGAGACCCATTCAGGATAATCTATAGCACGAATTACCTCTGTATGAAGAAATTTTTTGAAGTTCTACTTTGACTAATAATGCCACTTGAGGATGCATCTTGCGGATTTTTTGTTTGACCGGTTTTACATTAGGATCTACAGCAAGATGGTGCATGACAAGATTCATATCAATCCCAAGCATGTCTTTGTAAGTCCAGACAAAGTTAATTTTATGCTTTTGAAGGAATGCAGTCATGTCTTTCTTTTCTTGATCATTGAGAGAGACTGCAATGTAAGTGATTTGTGGATCTATTTTTGTACCCAAATTGATTGGGATGGTGTCTTCAATAATCATGGAGGACATTTCTAGTTCTGACAAGATGAATGGCAGGTCAGGTTCTCCCTCCTCTAGTGCCTCAGAAAGGTTTTCACTAGAGGATGCATCCTTTATTTTATCTTTTTCTTTATCCAGAGGTGCCTGCGAGAGGTGTTCACTAAGGGATGATTTTGTATTTTCATTTTTTTTAAAAATTTTATTGTCATTTTTGCGACTAAGAGAATTGACCTTGCTACCAAAGTAGGCTCTCACTTAAATGGATCTGATGCTCATATTCTCGGAGATCCTTAAGTCCAAAGAGAGCTAAAACTACCTCATCTGAATCACAAATGTCTAAAGCTGGTGGCGAATCTTTCTGATCCCAGTCAATTAGATTAGTGTTTGTGAGGGGAAGATGAGGGGATGAATGGTTGGCTTGTGTGATAGTGAAGACATGGGAAAATTCATCAAGGTCATCTTCAACATATTGGAAAGGGACTTCAAAAAACTATTCTTTAGTGTCTGAATCTGAGGAGGCTAAACAATAGTCCTTGGCGAAGTTAGTCTTCGTTTCTATGGAACCATATCCATGTCCTCAAGGATAGCCATTTTTTGTTACAATTTTCTTCTTACCGGTTTCATTTTCACCAAGGCCAGTGCCATGATACCCCATGCTTTCAACAATGGGGGTGGCTTTGATATATTTTCCATTAGGTAATGTTACTAGTTTTTCCTCTTCTTCATTATAAAGCCAATCAAGGACATTGGATTCCATGTGTTCATCTGACAAAGACCCCCAATGTTCAAAAGTGGTCATCTTGCATTGCATAAGGTCCTTTTCTTTAGAGGGAGTTAACAACGATGGCCTCCCATAGGATTTTGGAGACAAAGGGAATTGTCCAATGCATAGGGCACTTTAAAATTTTTATTCTCCCATGCCCTGATCTGTGAAAGTGATATTTGTTTTAGAATCAAGGTTTTTGTCTTTGGTGACCTTTTCTTTTCCTTTAGCTTGATCAGGCTATGTTTTTGATGTCTTTTCTATAGCCGAGGAAGTTTTTTGAATAGGTGTTTCTTTCTCAAAAGGTCGGCTGAACTCATTCAACGGATGGTAATTGGATTGTTTGAATTCTAACCTCTTGTAGTATTAGAATAGTTTAGGGTCTCCTAGAATCATGATCTCTCTACCATGATGTGGAAACTTGAGGCATTGATGGTAGGTAGAAGGTACACCTTTGATAGCGTGTATCCAAGGGTGGCCCAAAAAGATGTTGTATGGTGGATCTAGGTCAAGTACATGAAAACTAGTTTCAATTAGGTCTGGGCCCACTTGTAGGGGTAGTGTGATCAAACCTTTTCTTCCTTATTCTCTTTCATCATAGGCCTTTATTTTGATTCTCTTATCTACATCTAGCAGGTCCTCAGAAAGATTGATGTTGCGAATCATTTTCAATGTACACAAATTTAGGCCAGATCCACCATCTATAAGGACTCATTTGATTTTAGTAGATTGGATTTTGGCTTTGATGTGGAGGGATTTATTATGGTGAGGGTCATGACCACATAAGTATTTGTTAGTGAAAATAAGGTGCTCTTGTGGAGATAAATTCCCAATCATGGCTTGGAACTGGGCAGCGTTGATATTTTTAGGAACACGGGATTCACTCAGAGGATCCTCAAGAACTTCTATGTGGATAGTTCAGGTACACAAAAGTTGTAAGATAGATATTTGTGCTGGAGTCTTTCCTAACTGGGCCAATAGGTCATATCGTGAAGCAGGCCGAGTGGCAGTAGATGGTGCGGCTAGTGGATTTGCAGATGTAGAGGGATTATAAGCAGCTTGAACAGTGACCCTGGGTCTGCGTGTGGTAGCATTACAATTAGCAGCTTTGAGGATTATGGTATTGACATGAGTTTTAGATTCTTTGATGCATCCATAAAGAGAGTCAAAACCAAAGATATCATTTTCATTTAGACTTCCACACTTTTGATCATTGCTGGTGATAGTGTTGGTCGAATACTCATATGGGATCACGTTAGATGCATTGTTTTGATTGTGTTGTGTAAAATTTGATTGTAGAACTTGAGCTTGGCATTGGATGAAGAAGTGTTCTGGCCTTCAAATTTTATTTTTCCATCATCAATAAGATATTGTACAAAATGTCTGAGTTTCATGCACTTCTTGGTATCATATCCTTTAATGCAATGATAATCATAGTATTCATTCTCTCGATACCAAGCAGGTTTGGGTTGATTTTTATTGAAAGACCGAGTGTTTGGATAGATTATCATTCCTTGATCTGCAAGTTGTTTAAAGATTTCATCTAATGGTTCCACCAATGCTATGAAATGTATTCATTGCCAATTGTTGTTATTGTCATTTTTATTGTTGTTATTGTTGCGAGGGAACAAATAAGATTGATTGCGTGGTTGATTTTTATTCTAATTATTGTTTTGATTCTATTTCTTATTGTTGTTTTGATTTTGATTTTGATTTTGGTTTGGATTGTTGTTTCAATTGTTCTAATTATTATTGTTGTTTGATGCTTGAACATTTTGAACATGTTTGGCATAAGTCACTCCATCATTGACAATTCCTTTGTTTTTACTCCAGAATTTCAATCTATCATTGTTGGAAGGAGTATAATGTTTGGTGATACCTTTTTGAAAAAGTCCATCTTCAATGTCTTTTCCCTTCTTGACAAGGGATTCAAAGGTGTTAGGTGAAGCCATTTTCATTTGGAATGACATCTCAGGGATTAAATTATTTGTGAAGATGTCAATTAAGTGACTATCAGGTATTTTCCATGGCATACAATTGGCAGTATGTCCTCATCATTGTAATAAACTAGCAAAGGTTTCACTATTGTTTTGCTTGGTATTGCACAAATCGTTGAGTGTCGCTTGATGTTCAATGTTATATGAATATTTTCCAACAAATTTCTCTACTAAATCAAAGAATGTAGAGATTGACCCATAAGGAAGGGCCATGAACCATTCTAAAGGTGCACCTCCAAGACTCCTAGTGAAGAGTCTCTTTAGGTAATTTTTGTTGTATGCGACTTCTTGACAGGCAATCTAAAATTCCTTGAGATTTTGTAGAGGGCATGTCACTCCCTTATATTTTTAAAATTTTGGCATATTGAAGTTTGGAGGGAATGGTTGCATCATGATACAATTATCAAATGGATAGGGACAAAACATCAAAGGAAAACTCCTTTTTGCCCCCATTCTGCAAACCATGTGTAAGGCTTTTGAGCTCATTTATTTTCTGGGCTAAATCTAGAGGGTTGTGTGGAATATATTGTGACCCATAAGCTTGTCCTCCTCTAAAGTGTGCAGTCCAAAACCCTGTGGAGGTCATACCAATTGTGGGAGGGGCTATATACTGGTATGCTCAAGATGTGTTGGTCGTAGATGTCTTCATGCCCATTGTTGGGAACGTAGATGATGTAGATAGAGGCATGAAAATTTTCCCTGTGTTGTTAACATTAGAACTTTCCCCTTGAGAGGTATTTATCATCGTTTGAGTGATATTGTGTGAGGTAATGTTGGGAAAAACACTTAGTATCTGTTGGATTTGTTCGAGTGTCAATTAGGTTGTTGATGTTGTTGAAATAGGTATTGATGTAGGAACTGATGTAGAAGGTTTAGTTCTAGTTTCTTTTTTGGTTTCATGTGATGATGTTGCATTTGAATTAGAGGTCATGGCCATACTTATAGAAGTCATGGCCTTAGTGATGTTACGAGTGAGAAGTGATTCATCAAAGTCAGCGGGCACTGTGATGCCATTTTGAATGAGGTTCAAGAATATTTCTCCATTGTTTTGACTAATGGTCTTTTCAACCATTTCTAAGTTATATGGATCTCTAAGAAAATCATTCACTTGTGTAGGTCTTTCTTCTTGATCCACTAACTTAGTTTCTTTAGGCACATTGGTTATGTCATTAATTTGCGCTATGCTACCTTGAAAAAATTGAGCAGCAAAAGGATTCTCCTCATCAAAGGAGTTGTTGGGTTCAGCACGTCTCATGTTTCTAGCTTGCGATCGAGTAACTACCATACAATGGTAGACCTAGAAGAATGAAAAGATGAGAAAATGTTAGATTGGAAGATGAAAGTGGACGGAGAAAATATCTTTCTTAGGGATTGATTTGATTTTGATTGGTTGGATTTGATTGATTAATGTTTTATTAAGGATTGATGGATTGATGATTGATTTGGATTGAAAGGTTTTTAGTACAAAAACCTAGGTATAACAGAACCTTGTGATGACACAAAAACAAGAGGATTAAATTGGATGATATTCATTTCTACTTGAAGATATACTTGTGATCTTAAGAAAATAGGACATTACCAATGGATTTAAATAACTTGAGCCAGGCTAATGGTCTATAAGCAATGTTGTGTTTGTCTAAGGATGAAGGTCTACAATACTTTTGATTAAGGTCATCCAACCTAAGAAAGGATTGATTTGATTTTGATTTGAAGTCCAAAAAGATTTGATCTAATGCTCTAAAATGACATGTGATGATGATGGAAGAACAAGAAATTTATTTGGAAATAAGAGGTTGATCTAGTCGTATTTCTCAAGAGTAACAAATGCACGATTGATGGGATATTTGGCCATGAAGCTGCAAACTTTTTTTTTGTACATGATAGTGTCAATTTTCTTGTAGTACTCAATTTCATGATTGATTGATTGATTGGGTAATGTGTTGATATTCCTTGGATTTTCGAGTGGTTTCTTTCTGTTCTCGATAAACTGGAGTAGTTGGAAGCTTAACCTTCTTGTGTTTCTTTGAATCAGTCATGTTCTTATAGAAAAAAATATAATTTTGATTGAGAAACTAAAGGTTTCAAGACAAATAATTTTAGGACCTCATAAAAGACCGAATTTCAAGAAGTTTGGAAAAATTTGAAGCTCATTATTGTTAGGCAGAGATGCCAGTCTCAGATGCAGATGATAATTTGGTTCAGCATAGACAACACAATTTTGTAGATGATGATCTGCGCAGACATCAATGCCAGAGTGGTGATGACAGTCTACAGAAAAGACAGTGTTTTGATGATTTAGCAAAAATTATGATTCCTATATGATTTTAAGTGTATTTGTTCAATGGAAATAACCATTTGTATCACAGTAAAACCAGAAAACAACAAGCATGTGTCTCAAAAAAAATTTGACAAGGGAAAAATCAACCTTGAAGGATACAAGAAAGTGTGACAAATTTGTTCGTTGGGATTCCATTCATGTTTTGGATTTGTCAATTGTTCTTCAAGCACTTCAAACACAATCTACCTAAGGAATATGTGTAGCATGAAAATATTTTCTCGCAAGCTAAGGAACACACACAAGAGCTAATTAGAATATGACCATCACCAAGCATGTAATGGTTCCAGTCATGACATCGTATTAGCCAACTTCAAAGGCTCAGGGTGGCACGGATGTACGAGTGATCTTGGGGAAGTCACTATCTTCCTTGCACAAACATTATCACCTTTCGGGGGTGTTCCGAGTACCTTCTATACCTAGATTTTTTAGTAAGGGTCTTCGCTCAATTGTATCCTCTATGTCTGTACAAGCATGATTCAGGCATATAGCCCCATAGAGCATCTTGACAAAAGTGGTCATGTAAATGTGATTGAGACTGTTAGGAAACACTTATGTTAGACAAGGGATGAGTATAAGCTCAAATGCCAATCAACTTTTGAGGTTTTAGCCCCCAAAGATTAAATTTGATTAACATGAGTTAGAGTGGTGTGGCTTACACCTTTTTCTCACATGGGTCATTCCCGGGAGATTTTTTCCTCAACCGACAGGCCCATCTAAAGGATTAACTTGAAAAACAATGGATTGGAGGTGAGAGGGGTCTAGATTTTTGATTTTCCCTCAAGGGGAAAATAGCATACTTTCCTACCCAATGTTATTTTCTCCCAAACACATTAGACACTTGTTCTTTTCCTAAAGATCTAATTGTCTAAGACCAAACAAGTGTGTCTAGGTTTTTGAACTTCCAAAAAGGAAGAGAGCATAATCCCCTAACACTAATTTTGGACTCACACAAAAAGATCACCTAGTTACTTATGTGCCTAATAAAAATGTTAGTCAAGCACGATCATTTGGTTGATGCTCGATTAAGACAACCTGCAAGATAATGTGAATAGTTTCAGATGATATTCCTTGAAAAGTAGGCTACAAGAAGATTGATAGGTAGTCTAGATGTTTAGCCTTTAGAAATGATGCTGCAAAACCTTCAAAAAAGATTAATAACTCAAAAATCTGACAAAAGCTAAAATAGACAGTAAATCTACGTAGACAGCGAAACTGCGCAAATGACAGTCTAAAAAAATAGCATTTATTACCCGTCATAAATATAGACATGCGTAGATGGTAATGTTTATGTGCAGACATTGATATGCGGAGACAATAGAATACCTGCATAGACGGTAACAGAATAGAAACACTAATAAATTTTTGCCATATTTTTTACACGAGTTCGTCAATTTTTTGATACAGATTGGTCGACCAAATGACCACTATTGTCGTCAGAGTTTTTTCATTGCAACTTGCCACGTTTGGTATATCTGTCATAAGACCGATGACCTAAAGGTTAGAAAAAGAGGGTTGTAATAGAAATGTTGTGTGTGCCTTTCACCCCGTTCCCTTTTCACAGTTTGTCACTTTTGTGACTACTCTACGACGAGAATCCTATACAAACAATGAGTCGATCGATGAAAGGGAGTCAAAACATCGACGGTGGTTCATCGATCAATTCATCGTTTGTATAGGATTCTCATCTACTGTCACTGTCATGAAGGTCAAAAAAGTGACTCTATTTTAAAAATAAAAAATAAAAAATATTTCACTTAAAAATATATAATTTCCAATGGAAAGTTAACCCATTTCCCATTTTGTACTGGTGCATGGAATTAGTCATGGAGGTTGGTGTTGGTACTGATGGATTTTTCTTTCTCATATGATAGAACTATTTTATTATATCTAAGTACTTGTGCAAATATGAATGTAGTGATTGGTTCATTTTACCTTTTGCATGCTCAAGATATCTATTGATGTTGAGTGTGTTGTTTTCCTGTCAATGTGTTCACATAATGAAGATATTTCTCTTTTGTCTTTGATTTCGATGGCAGACTCCAAATCTGTAAACCATTTGTAGAACTGATGACTATTGAGCAAGACTACTTCTGTATGCTAAGAAGCTTGTGATAGTTTATCAAAACTTGAATCCTTCATGACAGTGAGTTCTTGGGCCAAATTCTTTGGAAGAGGTCAATATGTAACT